>VZTO01012162.1:0-19487 GCA_013400615.1 Syrrhaptes paradoxus
TTACTCAGCTGTTGAGCATCACATGCTCTTAATAACAGTCAGGATGGACTTCATTAATTAAACACAGAACTGAGCTAAAAACCCTTCCTTTCTAAACCATCTACACTGAGAGTCAGAGCAGGGTACAGGAGTTAGGTGCTTATGTTACCTTAATGTACAATGAAATTATGAGCTTAGTATGACCAACAGAAAATGGAAATGAGGAGGAAAAAAAATACCAACCTGAGCTCTAAAAGCTTTCAGAACAAAGTTTTTATTGATTTTATGGATGAGACTGATAACATTCACTTCAAAACATGAGTTGCAAGAATAGATCTTGGCTTCTCCTTATCTGGTAGCTAAACAATAGCCCTTTCCACAGGTTCTTTTCCTTTTCATACTTAGTTTATTGCATGTACTCTGTTGCCTTCCAGCTTCTGAGAAATACTAAATATGTTTATGACTACAGCTGGGTAGATGTTGAGTCATATGCTCCTTTTCCTATTCAAATACTTTGTTACCTAGCACAAATGCAAAGCACTTCATGCTGCATTTCCAAGTGACCGTTTCTACCTTTACTGGGGAATGGGTGGTTTTTCTTACAGTGACTAGTTAACGGAGGACAGGATCCTCATAATCGATTTCATTTTAACTGCAAAAGTTGGAGATTGCTACATAAGGATCACTAGATAAGAGATCATGCTTTTGTAATTTTCACTTTGCCAGTATCAATCTGGAATCTCACTGTGGGTGTATTTTCCCTCTTACTCTCCGATCTCTACCCAAGACCAGATGCGTAACATTTGTGTTCTTACGGATCTTTACCTTGTGTATTTTTACAGCAACTGGCACAACAGAGCCTCAGTCAGGACTCCCAGGCACTGCTGTGATAAAAAAACAAGCAAGTATTTTTCCTAGACAGTGTCCAGGAAATGACTACACACAGGGTTCAATCAAACAACGAAGTCTACTAGAACAGGATCAGAATCTCATTTATTAGGAACTATGTGTCTAGATCAGGGGTAACCTGAATGGAAAGAAAGATAGACACCGCCTTACGACCAATATCTGCTTAAGTTCGTAGAACATGAACACATTTTTTAGCAAACTTGTTTTGAAAATTATNCTATGGGAACTCGCTATCTATGAAATGTCAACCAATGCTACAGGGCAAAAACAGCAGAGAACACCAGGAATGGGTAATTTAAAACGAAAATCTGTGCTTCTGGCTTTGCACTCTAAGCATTCTATTGCATTACAAGAGGTCCGGAGGATTATTGCTTTTGCAAATAAGAGAATTAAAAACCAAAACAGATCAGAAGCATGAATTCGTCTTTGAGATGAGGAAAGAATTTGTTATCCATTTATTATTCACTTGTACCTCTACGTTAGCGGTAATTGCTTTTACAACATTTTATATAAGCGAGAAAAATCTACTGTGAATGAATGCTGAGGCATAAAAAGTTATATTAGAGAACATAAAGTGTAATTTCATAGAGAACTTTTGAGAAGTTATGTTTCTGATATATTCTGATCTTCCTTACCCTAAACTCTGATGCAGCAGCAAGAAACGGGAAAATGAATGTATAATGGAGATAATATATTCCCATCTAAGAAGCAGGAGGTTAATTATTCTTCCAATTCTTCTGTCAGTGAGGTATTGGATAAAAACAGAAGGACTCAAAAATAACAAAGACCTATTCCTAACTAATCTATATTGTAATTAAACATGAAGAAATATGCAAAGTAAAATGTTGTGTATGAACAGATACAGAAGTCACCAGACTTTACTGGACTTGTGTGATCTGATTTTTGTTTATAAAGAAATTAATTGTGTCAGAGCTCTGAAAAATAAAACAGATTACAGGAGAAACTGCTGAATGTTTCAAGTAAAATGAATATGAAGCAACTACAAAATCTTAAAAAAAAAATCCCCCACATTTTGTCCTACAAGAAAAACAAAGCATACAAATAATTTTAAATACCAAGCCACTGACAGTAGTTTTTTCTCTGTTTCTCAAATAAGAGAGAGCATACATAGCTGAACAAATGCAGTGCTGCTAGGCCATAGAAGGACCACTCACTTTGGGAATTTTAACATATTTTGTTTGATCTGCAACCTTATTAGACAAAAGACTTCCTGTCTTTCCCCTCATTCAAGAAAACTGTCCCTGTAAAAGAGCAGCTTTTACACCTACAGGTGTTTTTAATCAGTCTCATCTCTGATGTGATTAACTCAGGTAGAAGAGTCAGAGTTCACAGCAGTTATTTATATGGGGAAAAAAACACAATACAGCAAAGGCACTGAAGGCTCTGTTTCATTTAAGGCTATTTTTCTATTTTTAAAAAATCACTATACAGATACTATGTACCAAAGTCTTCATTCAAGTAGACATGAGGAATCTGGGCAGGCCCCCTCTCAGCAGCTGCCTTAGTCCCTACATCTGTACATACCGCCTATGTCTTTTCCAATGCGTAACTCAGTAAGGAAGCTCCTGTTGCACTTCGTGGGAAATGTAGATATAAAAATACATTTTTACACTTTAGGCTTCTAAACATCAGTAGGCAAGAGGTCTCATACCCTGTTTTCTAGAAACATAGCAGCAAGATCATTTTTCCACACGGCACAACTTTGCAAGCAGTGGAAGAAAGATTCCAGAAGCCGAAAGGCAATATTCACTAAACCGCAACACCACTACTGTAAACCAGTTAAGCTCATTGACTACTCAAGCACTGGAATGTTGTTTGGGTGCCGTTATAGTGGATCTGTATCCAGACAGAGAGAGGGGAATCAAAAGCAGTGACTTATGAACCTACAGAGGCTCTTGAAACTCTGGTGGGAAACATTTAAAGAAAATAAAACACTGCTGTTTTAATGTTAGTGCCTGAAGCATGAAAAAGCATTGTATAGCCTTACTTCTTTGAATGTGTGGAACTGTAATTGGGTACAATTGAACAGTACATATATATGAATCAAAATAAATTTATGTGGCTAATCTGATTCAGATCATTAGGTTTTTCTATTTTTAATGCATAATTATTTGCATGTTTTTGATTCATATTATTAGGTCATCAATAACAAACGTACTGCAAAAAGGATAAGATACTCGTAGGTTACAGAAAATGAAGTTATTGTACCATTCAATGGGAGGTAAAAATGGAAAAATTCTTACTATCATCTAATTAAAAAACGAAAAAATGCTAGTTCTCCAGTAACTGTAGTATCACGTGCATGAATACGTCCCTAGCCTGTAACCATCCCAGAACATGGTCCTTTCAACTTTTCTCCAGAGTGCCTAAGCTGTTGGTATCATAAAATATATGGGTGTATATTTGCATTTGTTTGGTTTCAAAAAGGACTGAAATCCAACATTTCCCACTGAATTGTTTAAGAACTCCACTATTTTTGTTTCTTTGAATATCAGATACATTAATCTGATACGGAGGAGTATGAGTATCTGCTTATGTGCTTCTTAAAATTTAATTCTTTATAACTGCTTGAAAGTTCAGGAATTGTGAACTCTATGGCCAAGATGTCCAAGCAAAAAAAAAAAGGCAATGGGACAAGGAAAAGGGAAAGTGAGAACTCTCACCAGTAGTAAGCTCTTTCCCAGGTGTGTTATGACTTATCTTAAAAGCTTAAATTAAATAGGAGGTACTTCTAAGGCCAGACAGTTTTTTTGGCTTTCAGAAGTTGTTTTACATTGGGTAAAAATGAAAGCTATAGAAAACCACAAGACATACATATAGATAAAAGCTTATTAGGTTTATTCCTTATCTCCTCCTTATTTAATTATTCAACTCAATTGTGTATGAGCTTAATTTCTGTGGACCCCTGTAAGTGTCTCAAAGGTAGCACAGAGCCCTACCCTCCATGCATATGGATTTAAAGAAAAAAAGCACACTAAAAATAGCATTAATAACACTGAAATAATTTCCCTATATTTTACCTAGGTACTGTATAACATTCTGATGTCAAATGGTTTGACAAACCCTTCCAGTATGACTCAGATAATCCTCTAACCAGTCATATTATTACATTAAAAACCCTACATATTTACTTCAGACAAGTGATAACTGAGCATTTGTGGGTGGACTGACAACTGGACATGTTTTCCATTTGGTATCCAGGAAAGACATGTCATCTTTAAAACAATTTCATTCATGACAACTGCAGTACATTATAACTTTGATTCTTCATTCTCATTTTGAATTTGGTGGGGGTTTTAAAGGAAATTCTATTTAGAACAGTGAGTGCAACTGGAACATCACTTTCTACTTTTATCACTTTTCAACTTCTTCTGTTCAGTTCACAAATATCTGTCAGTCAGTCTCTGAGCTCTGACAGCATGATGGGCATTTTCTGCTTACGCATCATTATAAAATAAAAAAGATTCCGCAGTGTACTGTTTCATCACAGCAGGCTACATTATATTCTCAGTTACAATGCATAACTCACTGTATTCATGACATGGGAATATATCGTCCTCCTTCTCAAAAAGCTGCCTTAAAACAGCAGAGATAAGAATAAAATTTATTTTAAAATGTATTTTGCAAGTAAAAGTGTTAGATAGAATTAAATACATATAACAAGAAAACCTGGTAGGCGAAGACCATTTGCAAAGTCACCATGCAGAGGGAAAAAAGAGTACGTAGTATCATAAATTGAAGGTAATCTTTACTACTTACTGATTTTTTTAAAAAAATAAGTATTGACTGTGGTGGGTGAGACTTTGTTCAAGAAACTAGGTGAACACACAGAAAATTACCTATTTGTAGTAACGTAATCTATGAAATAAACATTATATATTTATTGTTTTGGTCTATAAAGCATAGCAAAAAATAAGCATCCTTCCAGCCCAATATTTTTCCTACTGCTTTCTGGTATGCATCAGTGCAAGCCTACAAGTTTGATCTTCTACTCTCAATACATGCAGCAACAAAGATGTGATGGAAAGGAAAAGCAAGTGTAGGATGCCTGTGTGCTTTGGAAGACACATGCTTTTCAGTATATGTCTCAGCACAGGATGAAGTCCATGTCCTTCTAAAAAGGTGAAGCAATTGTTTACCTTACCCTGAGAGACCTCTGCTGGCAAAAACAACTTACAGACACAGACATCAAAACTGCACCAAAAGGACATTGCAGTTAAATCGCACATACAGAAGCACATTCACACCAATATTTCTTTCTATCATGTAGCTGAATACATCAAATTAAGATGTTTGCGTACTCAGTGTACAAGCAGCATTGCCCAAATTTGCTGAGGCATTGTTGTAGTTTTTTTTTTTCTCCCAGAGTCTTTTAAAGAACTATACAGCTAGAATTTGGTTTAGAGGCAGCGTATTTGAAGTAGCAGCTACCTCATAACTAGTGAAATACGAAGTATAAGGTTGGTGTTTACTTTTAATATGGGTCTGGGGTACTGCTGTGGCACAGAATAGTTTCTTCCATTCATTTTTCTGGAAGACATACTTGAATCTGGAATGCAGCCTTGTATATATTCTGAGGTTTTTTTAGAGTTCATAAACACATCTAATAAAAACTTATTTGACCATTATTTTTGGTAAATAGAAGTCAGTCTTAAGAGTGATGTCTGGTTTTAAACATCCTTAATGGGGTAGAACTGAAAAGTATTTATTTTGCAGTATGTATCTGAATGGTATCATGGAAGATTTCTGTTCAATGTGTATCTCTAATTGAAAGAAAAGTGGTTAGAACCACAAGATCATTATAATACAGAAAAACGAAAGGCCACTAAATTATGTTAATTTGCAGTGTGATGTTTGCATTATAAAAAAATTCACATACTACTAGATTAGAAATGGCAAGAAAACACAAAGTGTTAATTAAGAACAGGTTTGCAAAGAGCCACCAGTTTTGGTACAGATCAGTAAATATTTCTGAGATAACACGAAAAACACCTCTACATAAGCAAAAGATGTTTCATATTTTTGATACTGTATCTGATATCTAAACTCCAAGGTCTTCACAGAAGTGTCACACTTGAAGCAGTTGATGCACTCTAAAGAGTTTTGACCAAGAAAATTATTACGATTCATGACTGCTGATCACTGCAATATTCTATCTTATTTAACAAAATCCATGGGGGAAAAAAGAGAAACATATTAGGCCTCTGCTTCAGCAAATACTGAAATCTATTTATATGCAAATAAGATATTCATTATTAGTATGAGAGGAGACATAAGCATAAAAGAAGAAATAAATTATCACTAGAAAGCCTTAATGAAATCTATTTCAAAACATAACATTTTACAAGAGCCCTCACTCATGTAATATTTGTTCAAGCCTAGAAGGGAATTGGAGAATTCTGCACTTAGATGAGAAATGATACCACATTATTTCCCATGCCAATTTGTTATATAAAATGCATTTATCCTTCCTTAGGAACAACTTGATAATTGTAAATTTACTGTTTCCTTATAAAGAAGTGTGTTCTCATGCTACAATGCAATTTTATGCTCATTTTCCTACTGGCAATTTTAGATTATTTCCATTTTTTGTTGAACTATGAACATAAGAATGTAGAAAAAGATCAAGATTGTACACTTTTATTCTAAGAATATGAACCTTCAAAGAACAAGGCAACCTCTGGGAAAACTTGATTTCATGGATGAAAACACCAACTTGGATCTAGCACCTGCTTTTTGTTTAAAACGCCCAAACAAGCAAAAAACCCCCAAACCCTTCCTGCCTACATGTTGATAGTTTAAAATCTGTTTCACTGTAATAAAAAATGTTGGATAACTCAACTTATACATACAGCGAATACCACAAAGAAAAGGAGGGAATAATTTATTGCTAATCCCCTACATTTAAAGCCTTCAATAGTTGATGGCGAGCGTAGATGTCAAAATTCTAAATATCAGCTCTTCCTACTCCTCCAAGACCATGACTATTTTCCTTCCCTGAAGATGAGCTCATGTAAACTATACTTAGGGGGAGATAGGCATAGAAAGTTTAACACTGCACTGTGATATCTTTGGAAAGACAATTTTTTTTTTTCCCCACAGATTTTCTGCTAACTACCCCAAAAGCCATTCTCTGAGCACATAATTTTAAATAAAACCTATTTCTGTGGAATCCTGCTGAGTACCTTGGGAACTTCATTCAGCAGACCCAGAAAATTCCACTCCTCTACTACTTTTAGCCCCAGTTCCAAGACAAAAAATACTTCAGTGTGCTGTAGCCAAAAGAGAGGTTTGCTGCATCTGTAAGATGAAAGGAAACTAAGCAGGATGTTATTAATGTCTGCTTGGCTTGAATCCCAACGCAAGCACACTGGAATAACAACTAGTGACAGTAGGGGAGTATTCTGTAACATTGCTAATGGATAAACAGTAAAAGCACATGAGCACTTCCTAATAGAGCTGAGCAAATGCTTATAAAGAACAAATACACGCAGTCAGATTGAGACGTGGTGTCATTGCAGAACTGGGAATAAATAGGAAAACATGTGCAAGCAGTAAAACTTGCAACAAAGGATGTATAAACAGGCAGGGAATGTGTGTCATGGAGCCAGAACATGTCCCAGTCCCAAAAATAAGATGAGATGAACTGCCTGGAGCAGATGAAATCATCTCCCTTTTCTTTTAAAGAGGAGATGAGAAGCATAAAACGATGAGTGCTGAAAAACAGGGAAGGAAAAGGTCACTTTTCGGCATCAGCTCCCCTTATCAATGAGGGCTGGAGCCTGGCCACTGAGACCAGTGCAGACCACAGCCACCAGTGCTAATGGCCCAGCATCCGCTCCGTGGGGCGGTACAGGCACAGCTAATGTGGGATATGATGGTTAAGGACCATCTGTTTGAATACTTCAGGAAAATGATTGATAATGAGTGAGAGCTAACCATTAGCACAAAGTGCATCACTAATCAAGGTCAGCCAAGCAAAGGGGGGCTCTGAAGTTTGAAATTGGCCTAATTCATCCATCTTCCAAACATGCCCACCGCAGCAACCTCTCACTCCTTATATACAGATATAAACTTGTTCAGTTGCAACAGTGCACTCAAATGAGGAATGAAGCCTACAAAGTGAAATCACTGAAAATCACTAACCACACTACAACTAGGATGTCAGTGTTACTCCTCTGAAACTATAAAAAGGTTTTTTTAACACAAGCAACACGAAGAATCTTCAACTTCATCATCTTATTTAAAGCATATATTTCTCTGTTTCAATCCTTCGCTTCCTAAATAAAACTGAATATTTAACAGATTTATTATATTGTCACTGAGCTGCTTCTGGATCTTGCCGAATTAGTAATTCCAGATGTAACCTTGTCCTGAATTGCAGATCACCTCTAGCAAAGGACAGGCAACTCAGCAGCCACTGTATTTTAAGGACTTTAAGAAACACAGTCTCACTGTCAAATCTTATGATTTATTCATTCATAGTGATGCCTCAAAAATGGGGCATTTGCCAAGAATGCTTTCAGTCAAATTTTGAACTATCACTACCTCTGCTTCCAGTACCAGTGATATAAAAAGAACAAAATAACAAGAAAATTTCCTTAATGGATATAATAAATCAAAATTACATCAATAAGAACCAATTACAGTATAGTTAACTTCATAGCCCTCATACCACCGAAGTCAATCTCTAAAATTACATGTTAATTTCCATTCAAGTGATATCGCAAAAAAAACCCTAAAGCTTTCCCCTAACACACCTCTTCTTTGACCTTTTCATTGATCAAATCATCCCATGTTCCCTCAAAACCTTTTGACTAAAGTGACACTATTCGAAAGGCCATAGCTATTTAACTTGGTGCTGTTGAAATCTGCCAACAAGAGCATTCATAACATTACTAAAAGGACGCATTTTTCAAAGTGGTCTCTTTATGCCTAGAACTAATGTCGTACCTCCACGTTCCTTAGAACCTGCAAGATGCTCAACACCAATTACTTTTTCAACAGTAATTTTAAGCTCTGGACATAAGATGAAGGGGGAGGGAAGCAGTTTTGAATATTTTGGTCCTTCTAGATAGGGAAGATATATCTATGTGAATCTCAAGTAGGAGTTATGTCAGGACTACTGCGTATTATTTTCTTATTTGTTATTCTCTGTCAGTAAATCACTATCTTCCCCCCCACTCATTAACTACCAAAAATCTCAGTCTCCAGTTTGGATATTATATAATTTTAAATATATACATACACATATACACACACTAGAAAAAATTCTAAGGTAGCATCAGATTTTCAGATTAAGAATTTGCAGATTAATCATATAGTTTACTAACATAAGAAATTGTTTCAAAAACTGAAGCTGTTAATGGAGTACGTAATGGGCAGAGGAGAAAGGACCAAGAATTCCCTTCACTATTGTCAACCCTAAAGAATCATTACTGGAATAAAACATACATCCACTTAAAATAAAGTTCTTCCAGCAGCAGAAGTAGAACAGAGATCTGACATGTTAAGAAAAGTTAATGGTATGTTCTTGCTCATTACGTTAGAAGTGAAGACTGGAATTTGAATTTGAGATGTTTAAGACACGATGCCAACTTCATTCCAAAATTCTGCCCTGGATAAAAATTTAATTCTATTCAAAGTAAAACTGTGTATTTAAAGAAAGGTTACATTAAAAAAAAAAAAAAAAACAAAACTGAATGGGGCTTTTAAAAGGGAAGTAGAATCAGTGTTCACATTTTCTTGACACTTTCACCACTCTGACTATATTTTGAAATTATTCCCTCCACCTTTCTATTCTAGCTGCTAACACCTCAGATGCATGCACTCTTCTTAGTGACACTGGATGACCACAGCTCTCTGCCTCACAACGTCTGGACAACTCAAAAAGTTACATCTCTGCAGAATACTTTTACCAGGATCCCTGTTTCTTGGCATTACAAGTTTCCATCTTCATCTCTAAACAGTAGAACCTGCAAAGATAAAGATACAAATCCCAAGGAGACTTAGATGTCTGCACTGCAAAGAGCACTTCTAATTCCCCGTAATCTTGAATTGGGTATAATTTTAAGACTATGAAGAAGTGAGACATCACATTAAGAAACTACAGACTGTAGAAAGACCTATGAACTGTTTGCCTCGATTTTCAACTACATCTTTCTTATGAAGAAGGTGAGTCTAAATATAATCTCATACATATTAGAAAATAATGCTGGATCAAATTTTAAATAACATTATATAGTTCATAGTTCTAACCACATTACTAGTCCCTCTAGTTGAAGTGTGAACCAATTAAAACTTCTTTGAATGGATATTTGTATCACAAAGAAATTTAACTATATATTTTTTTTATTAATTTTGTCTGCACTTATTCTTCTGAGTTTTTTTTAAAGTATCTTGCCAGCAATGCAAACAATAAAACTTTATTATTCTTAATTTTAGTGAATCAGATAGTCTATCATGTAATGTCTGATGGGAGTAGATGTAAATAGATTTAATCTGAGGAACATAACAAGATGCACATTATGTCTTTACCCTCTCTGATGTTTACACTGTCTAGCAAGGGACACATTTGACTAAACAACTCAAAGTGCAACTTCCAGGTGTCTCAAGCTAGAGCCTGAACATGAAGCTAAATAACAGAAAAAAATTTAAAAACTTCTCCATACAGTTCTGTGGATCAACACTGTTAAGACAGATGCTGCAGGAACAGTTTCTAAACATACCTGACAGGTAATATTTTCTTTTCTGTCTCATTCTAGAAAGGAATTCCTTTGCAAGCAGTACGTTTTACTGAAAGTATCTTTATCATTTGAAGGACAAGTACTGATATTGAATATCAGACAGACCAAAGAGTAAAGAACCTCATAAATTCTGAAATCTCATATTGAAGGAAGAAATGAAAGGGCAACCAAGAACAAAAATGAAGAGAACAGAAAGCTACCAGACAAGAAAAACTCCAATGGGTTGGCATGCCGCACAGCTGCAACACTGTGGGAGCAAGATAATGATAAAGGCAGAGGATAAGAAGGGTCAAAAAATAAGCACTCACCTAGTACAGTACAGAGATTTCAAAATAAACAGGGCACAAAGAGACACAAAATAAACAAACACCTTGGGGTGGTGGGGGGTGGCATCTGTAAAAAAAATGGTAAGAGGTGAGGTAATACACAGGAGCAGATGGAATGAATTTTTTTTTCAGCATGAATCTGAAACAGGGAACTGAGAAAGAGTAGAAAAAAAATTGTTGTCTTCAGTAGACCATTATCTCAAATCAAACAGCGATGTGACAAGCATCTTGACAAAATGGACACAAGACAATAACATGCTCTGTATTACAGGCATTCATAAAAATCACAGAATTTAAATAACTGAATTGTGCTTATAATCATGAGGGTTATCACCTCAAAAGAGTGTCTCCCCAGAAGTCAGAGTTGATAACATGAGAGTTACACTGAAGACCCCTAGACATATCTAGCAAACACGAAGCAAGGCCTCAGAAGTCCTGTTATAATAATACTAGACACTGGAGCATCCCCTCGCTAGCCACTGTCAGAATTCAACAAATGTGCTGATAGCCTGGAGAAGGTCCTGGGTATAGGCAGGAGAACAGCTGAAGGACTGAAAAACAAATCTTATGCCAAAACCTAAGGGACTTCATATAGGAAAGAGAGAGATAATATAACATGATCACAGATTATGAACTTCAATAGCTCCCTTAGATGGAGAAGTTAGTAGAGGTCACCATACTTCAGCAGGCAGAGATATAATCCTGGGGGGCAGTGACAGGACTAAACACAACACAGAAAGCAGAAAAAGAACACGAAAGCAAGACACCTTCAGACTAAAGAGGTAAGATTATGACAATAAATATAAATGTTCCCTGAAATATCTTATGGAAATCAAGATAAATCACTTGAAATTTTTCATCAACATACCGGAATTTTTCCTTAAATTGATCTATATTAACACAGGTACTAGAATCTGAAGTGGAAACAGATTCCAAGAAACTCTATTGTCTGTGACACTGACTAGTCCTGAAATCTATCACAATGAAAAAAAATAAGATGGGAATGATTTTCTGAAGTTGGTAAAATCTTTCTTCTATTGATCTTATTATTCTATTCATGTGGAATATAGTAAGACCTTTATAGTGATACTACGTCTTTTGCAATACTGACAGACATTTTCTATTGTGAATTTATTTAGTAACTTTGGAATCAAATCACAAAGGGCCAGTCTAATCCTTTTAAACTAAGTTTCCTTCTGGATTCCAAATACTCCTTATAAATCAGAAGAAATATATGTGTATACACTTTCTTTTTCTGTACAGTAAAATCACAAACAGTATGATACTAACTATGTAAAGAAAAAACAGCTTTCAAAGATGGAAAAGTATCCTTGAGAACTTCTTTCAAGTTTTCTTTATTTTATGAAATCAAAGTTTCTCAGACTACATCTAATGCCCCATAACAAAACATCTTTCTGATCTTAAGTGATGCAAACATTTCTCTCCTTCATTCAGCAATTCTCATCCTTTCAATACAATATAGAAACAGATGTTGGTAACTGTTACTTTTTAATGTATTCAATAACCTTAATGTTATTTTTTATCAAAAGAAAATAAAAACCATTTATATGTACCCTTTGTTCTTTGTTTCTTAGCTTTGATCTCACATTTAAATTCCTCTCAAATAATGTCATCTTGCTTTTCTCAGACTACAGACAGTACTGAGCCTTGCTGCAGTGGCCACTTGAGTACCCAAAGAAGGGCTGCATGTTTAATGAATTCCTTATTTGATCTGACAACGCAAATGCATTTGGATGTCATTTCTAGCATTGACTTCAAAATGCTTTCACCATTAGTGTAAGCAAGGATAGAAAACAGAATAGGAAAGCTAAATACCCACAGACACCATCCTATCTACCTCTAGCAGGACAGAATTTTCAAGGCAAAAGCTTCTATGCTTAATATGCTGATTAGCATAGGAGACACAAATAAATGCAATATTTTCTTTGGCACAGCATTTTTAACTTAGAAAAGCTTGTCAGAGTTATTTCAAGTGACACAAAGCTAAATAAGTTACAACAGAGAAATAAAATAAGAAAAAGTGAAAAAACAGCATTTTAGCTGTTCATAAAATTTGTAAGCTGAAGTTCCCATGGAGAAAAAGCTTATTCTGTACAACAGAAAGTACAGAGAAGAACAATCCAGAAACCGGTGACAGACTGTGGATATACAAGGGCAAAACCAACCTGGACTTTGGAAGAGAGCAAATATCAGGTAAGATATCCCATCTGTATCAGCACAAGCCCATATAACCTGTATTGTTTGAAAAAAAAAAAAAAAGTTAGAAGCTAGATTTTGGCAAGCTGGGAGTTAAGAAAAAGATGCAGGGCAAAACTACCATTTTAAAAGTAATGTATACTTCAAGATTCCAACAAAACTGGACTGCAGATATTAAAGTGTTGTATGTGGGAAGAATTCCAGAATGAGTGAATAACAGGGAATGTCAATAGAGACAGAAAAGTGTGAGAGTTTTTCCAATTGCAATTTCCTGGTCAGGAGCTGATTCTGGAAAATAACAAATGATCCAAGATATCAACTTGTCTCTGTTGCACGGGGAACTTACTGTGTGGTTTCTGATAACAAAAAATTCAGAGAAATGCTGAAAAATACATTTTGTGTTCATATGAAAATGTGAAAGGGTACTATGTATATTAGAGCTTAGACACCAATGTTTCCAGACTTATTCCTACGGAATTACTCAAAGACAAGCAAAAAAAAGGCTTCTAAATTCTCCTTTTGTCCCCAGACCTACCCCTAAGTTTTATATGCATAAAAACCAGAAAAGATTTTTTTTTTATAGATAAAGCTCAAAGCAGCTAGAAAGACTGGAAGACATACACAAAATTGTCGTCCTCTCCGCTGTTTCTTACATGTGGATTCTAGCTTCTGTAGATTGTTTTCAAAATATCTAATTCAACCTATAAAGTCCTCCTCGACTGAGTTTTAGAAACTTTTCTTCCTGTNCACAAAAACAAACAAACATTCCTTAGACAAGATCTTAAAACACAAAATATGCTGATTTGCTGACTCATCTCCTTTTCAAAATATATACAGTACACTACTGATATTTTCAAGATAAAATATTTGGTAAAGACGAAAATTCCAGTTGAGGTTACTGTTTTAGAAGCTGATCAAAGTAAACTTTATCCGTCAAATGAAAATAGGATTTTCTACAGAAAAAAATGGTTTCGGATTTCCCTCTGATACAGGTGGAAACAAAGATCTTTTGAAGGGAATCTGTAACTCCACTATAAAGACATATCAGGTTGAGTATCTGAAAAACAGAGATTTAGAAGTTTATTAAAGAAACTTCATGCAGAATACAGTGTTCATGACTGAAATGTACATGCTATTGTCTTACAAGCTTAACCAGTCATTTTATATTTATTAGAAATGGTACACACATTGTGCATCGCCTTGCACATAAATCAAGCACACTTTTTTTNCAGACTTATTCCTACGGAATTACTCAAAGACAAGCAAAAAAAAGGCTTCTAAATTCTCCTTTTGTCCCCAGACCTACCCCTAAGTTTTATATGCATAAAAACCAGGAAAGATTTTTTTTTTATAGATAAAGCTCAAAGCAGCTAGAAAGACTGGAAGACATACACAAAATTGTCGTCCTCTCCGCTGTTTCTTACATGTGGATTCTAGCTTCTGTAGATTGTTTTCAAAATATCTAATTCAACCTATAAAGTCCTCCTCGACTGAGTTTTAGAAACTTTTCTTCCTGTGCATTCTTCATTCCATGTTTGTCATATAAGAATTATCAGCCTAATCATAAATATAATAGACCAACCCCACACACACTTCTTCCTATGACCTATTCTTGAAGACAGAATTTTCCACACAAGATGCTTCCTGCACTCCTTTTCCAGCTCCTCTGAAGTAACTAAGTATCTATCACTAACCTGTAAAAAAGGTGACAGTGGCCACAAATACACAGGAATATTTCATACACAGGCTTCAAAGTGGAGGCTACTACACATAAACACAGCCCTGGTTAAAAACAAACAAACAAACAAACAAACAAACACACACCACCAAAAAAAAAACCACACCACACAAAAACAAACAAACATTCCTTAGACAAGATCTTAAAACACAAAATATGCTGATTTGCTGACTCATCTCCTTTTCAAAATATATACAGTACACTACTGATATTTTCAAGATAAAATATTTGGTAAAGACGAAAATTCCAGTTGAGGTTACTGTTTTAGAAGCTGATCAAAGTAAACTTTATCCGTCAAATGAAAATAGGATTTTCTACAGAAAAAATGGTTTCGGATTTCCCTCTGATACAGGTGGAAACAAAGATCTTTTGAAGGGAATCTGTAACTCCACTATAAAGACATATCAGGTTGAGTATCTGAAAAACAGAGATTTAGAAGTTTATTAAAGAAACTTCATGCAGAATACAGTGTTCATGACTGAAATGTACATGCTATTGTCTTACAAGCTTAACCAGTCATTTTATATTTATTAGAAATGGTACACACATTGTGCATCGCCTTGCACATAAATCAAGCACACTTTTTTTGCTGATTGATTAGCCTAATTTAGTATGAAACAATCAGTAAAAACCTACTTCAGAAAAAGTATGCCAACAACGTAATTCTGTTGGGATATTTTAACACTGTCTGACTGGAAGCCATTCACTGATGTAAATTTTTTCCAAATTAAATATGGAATTATCTTTCTCAGATGCTCATAGGGGTTTTTTTGTTTGTTTCTACACCCTTTAGAAACTACTTAACTGATAACATATCTGTCATTAATCTTGTTAAAAAAAGAACAGAGCTCCATGGGGGGGAAATTGTGCTCTTTAATCTGTCATTTCATGTAATCAGCTATGAGAACACCACCAAAGATGCAAAGACTATTCTTCATCAGAAAGGTTATATTTTTATTCTTATTGTTGTAAATAGCGTTGCTAATCAACAAAAAGGAAAATATATCAGAAGTCTTCCATGCATAACATTTGCAAGTTTGGAGAATATGTTTTTCCTAATTCATTTTTCCTTTTGTTCCCTTCATAAAGAAAAAATCTCCTTCAAAGTATGCTTTTGTAAATATAAAGTCATGCTTTTCAAGAGTTCAGTGGCTGTTACAAGTTTCCTGATGTTAGATTAAAAGATGTTTTTCAAAAGAAGAAACAGATGAACATTACAAAATTACATCAGTGTGTAAAAAACATTTGTCTAAGGAAAAAAAAAATCCTTCTTCCACTGAAACAAAAAATGTGCACCACTGTTTAAAGAGAATAATCATCACATATATTTTGTTTAATTGTATAGATTTATGAAAAATGAATAGCCACAGGATTAAGAACATCCACATTAGAAACAAAAACTAAGAAGGACTAAATGCTCCTGCAGTACTACAAAGTAACACTGGCTTGTCATAAGATTGGTGTTGCAAGAAGAGATGTTTAGCATTGTAATCATCTGGATGATTACTTCAGAAAAATATAGATCTTTTATTGGGATGTAAAAGGGTTTGTGATTTCTCTAACTAAATGCAATTACAAGAAATTTCAGGTACAAATACCGAATTTGGGTGCATAGAAAATGCTGAGAACATTAACCTTTGGATACATACAATACTACTTACAAAAAAATATTAGAAGTTTCTCATGTAGTCTGGAAATTCCAAAAGAATTCTGATGTCATCATGGACTTTCAAGATGTATTTTATTTTAAAGCAGCAGGTATTTAGCACTCTTTAGCTACTCAGATGAATTAAAACTAGATCTGAAGCTACTACAAAATATAGTCAGTAGCAGTCATTCAGTGCTTGACCATTAAGATGATAAAGTGTGGTTGAAGTCTCTAAAGAAATTACAACCAAAATTATTTACAGATGTGACTGAATGCAGAAGGAGACCAAGAAAACATTCCATGGTGTGAAAAGAAATCATTAATTCTGAGCAAGGGAATTTGAGGCAACAGTGTGATCTGGAACTGAAGTTCCTGGCTTGTTTCCAGCCCTCCTATAGCCAAACCAGCCTAAAAACCTTGGACCATAGTGGCACGTTGTTTTCCACAGACTGCTCTATATGATTTTCTATATGTATTTTGTATATGTATTATTCTAAATGTATTTGCCCCAGGAAAATCAACAGATCACCTGAAAAATAAGATTGATTCAGTTTGGTGGAAGTTTAAGCCAACATAAAAGTTGTTTTACATATGAGGAAAAAGTGGCTAATTCTGAAACTGCAATTTTCGGAAGACATAGGTATTCCAAAAAGCCATTGCTCCTGTCTAAAAGAGACATATGAAAAAAAAAAAAAAAAGACTATGAGACTGAGGCAAAGATTGATGCCCTCACAGATCACTTACATGAAAGTAGCTACTGTGCAATATTATGTAACCAGAGAGTTTTAATTTTAAATCTACATATATTTATAGGCAAAGAGGGAAAAGGAAAAGAGGAAATGAGAAGGGGGAGGGAGGCTTAACTGGTACAACCCTACCAACACACCCCTCAAACCAGGTGGCAAATGCCATAAAAAAAGGGAAAGTGTAGTCAGTGAGTTCTAAAGGTTCAGTGCTCTGCCCAGACACTATTTTAGGATCTGGGAGATGTTTACTTTGCATATTGAACAGTGTTAACAATCTTAAAAAAAAAACATTACCTGTGCTGAACCCCAGGTAATACTATCTGCTACTGCTTCTTACATTTTTATACACTGTAGGAAAAATGAAATCTATGACATAAGTTCATTGGAAATTGTTTGCCAGATGAAAGTCAATCTTCAGAGGAGCAATGAAATCCCCAGAGAATCAAAGATGAAGAAAGCCTGTGATCACCCAGCCGCCTAGCCACTTAACTCCGCTTTCCAAAAAAGCTGGAGAACATTTCGCTGCACCTGAACAGAATTAAATGATCACATCAATTTTCTGGAAAGTATTCTGAGGATGAAGAAGTGTCTCACAATCAAGAAGGACAGACTTCAAAAACTGAATAACATATCAGATAGTATGTTAATTCTGTGCTTTTCCAGGAATAAAAACCACAACTCTTTCCATCAATCACTGCAATAAATATCACATGGAAAAGAAAGGTTAAAAAAAAAGTAAAGATTACATTAGTATTAGGATATATACACAAGGCATTCCAGACTGAAGTGCGAATTTCTCTGGGATCTGCCCGAGGCAGAGCTTTTTTTTTGCCAGGAACACAGCTTCTTTTTTTCCCTAATATTTCCCCATTGTAAACTAGCTCAATTAGAGTTATGTTTCAGAATAAAAATATGCACATACATAAGCAGAGCCTTTGATTTTTACTTATTTTTAAATAAAATTATAATAGTAAAAGTACTCAACAGCAACACAATGCTTAAGAATATGACACAATTCCTCCTCAAACTAATCTCTCCTAAATCTTTCAGGGATTAAAAGACAAAAAAAAATTAAAATCTACATTAAAAGAGAAATGAAAAACTGCCACAATTTTAAAACTTATGTCAGAGCTGAAACCATGACCTAATAGGTCACAACTCGACCAATGCACTTGCACCCAGCACATAACACAGAAAGCACTGGAGGGCACAATCCAGAGGCTCTCGTAACAAAGAAGAAAAGGAAATACTATTTAATTTTTGTCAACAGCTTGCAAGAATACAAAATGGGAAAAAAAAAAAAAACCCTTTGTGATTCTTTTGTTTTTTCTTCCAAAATGCTGTTTACAAAGCTTCATAAAAGCTTTGAGAAAGTTGGGGTTTTTTTTGGTCTTTTAACTGAGCACAGTATTTCTAGAAACTAAGGTTAACATGCTTTTGAGTCAAATCAAACCCTTTTCTGAGCTCTGCTCTGTACTTCCAGTCAGGAAGAGTGATGATTCCCTCTGAAATGCCTTCTATTCTACACAGGAACCGATGGCTTCGAAATGCTGGAAAAATTCCTGGAGACATTTCAAGGCCTGTGCCTTCAACCAACTGTTGAACTAGCACCTGATTGAAAACATGAAACTGAATTTTCATTTAAAAGATCCTATTACTCTCTGAAATATGATACATAACGGAAGGAAACATAAACCTCTCACCTAAGTATCCCTACATGGTCTACAACAGTATTTCTATTTATTTTTACTTCTCTTAGTGATGACACAAAGTAAATGTGTCCATTTAGTCATTTCTAGGAATGGAAAGCTGGACATTTTCACCTTCTCAAAGCTTCGTGTTTTCCTTTGAAAAGTCAGACAGATTGTCACATTTGAGCCTGCTACTTCAGAAGCAAGTAAAACTCATACACTGGAAAAGATTTGTGTAGAGAAAGCACTATATTTTCACAGCACCTTAAATACAGCTACTACTCAAACGTCACAAACCTTCTGCCTGAGTTGTAAGTAATCACAATGGTACAACATTTACCCCCACTTGCAAAGAGCAAAGCACAGCTCCTCTATATGATTTTGATATTTCCATCCTGACATAGGTTCACTTCTATTTGTATTCATTGAAATCCTGCAGCTGAAACAACAGGCCAGGGGCTGAGTA
>VZTO01012176.1:5240-31664 GCA_013400615.1 Syrrhaptes paradoxus
TTTTTTTTTTTTTTTTCCAGTGACTGCACCAGCCACAAATGGATTGTGTGTTTTATTTGTCAGTTATATGTACTGTTCTGCACTAAGGAGAACGAGTTCACATATCTAACACATGAAAAAATGATTGTGGTGGTGCAATCTGTGTGCATAATTAACATGGAAATCACAAGGACAATTTGTGCTTCTGCTCAAGACCTAGATCTTTTTCCTTCTTACTGTGGAGAAGAGATTGTATAAACAGACAAGGCCAACTTACATTTGGCTAGTGCTCTTGGAGATATGTTAGAAAACTCGCACACAAAAAGCAGTATAAAGCTAGAAGAGGTGTGCACAGATATACCTGTATAAGGAACACTTTCCAAACCTTTTAAAGTAGAAGTTTATATAGCTATATCAAGTGTGTTTCTGATATAGGCATTAATAATTGTACTAAGAGGAGTGGAGGTAATTGTCTCTGAGATCTTTGCTGACTGGAAAGTGGTCATATATAATGCACCATTAATGTGCACTAATTTGATAGCTGAATATAGCCAGTATTTGGAGTTTTATTTCATCCATGTAAGGTAAAATTCCTTGTCTTGTCATCTTCTGTGTATTTCATTATTATATTTTCTCTGTGGAATGATTTATAATAAAATAAAAAAAGAGAACAATACAGTTCATCATACTGGAAGCTACAATGAAGAATGTGTTTTGGATTACTTCCTATGGTTTTATGTAAAAATACAGGATCCCAGCAGATGTAGATTTTTACCTGAGGGAAAATCCTAGTAAACTGAACCAAAATAAGAACAGTAAATGCTGAATTATATTGAACGAGGTTATTGTGCAGAGTGAACTGTTTGAAAAGTACGGAAGCCTGTATTTGCAGACAAAAACAAATATCAAAGGAGCATACAACCTTTATTATCTTTCCTAGTAATTATTTCTGTGGCTGTATGTTTTAACCGCCTTGTGAAGATGGTGTTCAGAGTCATGAATGATTGCCTGTCTCACACAGAGGTATACATACATTGCACAGCTGAGTCACATTCTGTACCAGTGGTTCAATATCATTGTGCAAGTTAAAATGACATTTCTATTGTTCTGTTATTAAACAGCTATTTTCACATTCTGAACAGCTGAAAGAAAAGGATCAGAACAAATGTTACCTACAACACATTACCTTATGTGATGTATGAGTGATGAGTGATACCCATTTTAAAATCTTAGTCCCAATTCATTGATTTTCTTTAGTTTCAAGTTGATTTGACAACACTAAAAACTCTAGAATTACTCAAGAAGTGGTGAGAAGGAAGTAGACGTATGGAAGAGATGAATAAATGAGCAAGGCCTTGAGAATACCTGATTATTTGAAAATGTTGTGTCGTTGGAGGAATATGTTTGTCAATAATTTTTCTATGAGTGGAAAAGTCTTGAATTGGTAAAATATACTACTGTTAAAAGCTTCCCTCAAAGGTTTATGGACATCAACAATTCTAATGTGAGAGAGGAACAGAAGCACTTTTTCTTCACAAACTATTAATCTGTTTGTTATTTTTCAAATTTTGAAACAATTGTGGGGAAAAAAGGGAATTGTTTCTGATGAAATTTTTCATTGGATTGCACCTTATTATATCTGTTATCACTTTATTGTATTATGCTGGTTTTACTCTGTTATGTTGTTTTATTGCATTACACTATTTCACTATGATAAAGCCAAAGTAATATTGTTGACCCTGGATTTTGACATATTTTGTGACATCTGAGTGTGTGCTCAACTCTCACTGGACCTAGTGGGTCAGGTGCAGCAGCTTCCCGAGGTAGTGCACAGGCAGCTGTTCCCAGATAACAATACTCACACTATTAAATACAGCAGTTGTATATGACTGTAACCTTAATGACATTTATTCTAGTTCAGACTATTAACCATTTTTGTCCCTGTGTTGTCATTTCCTTAACTTCCTCTCTTCAACTTTTCCTGCTTCAGAAGGTGAAAAAGAAATCTTTACAAAAATTCTTCCATCTCCCTCCCCCAAGCTATTGCAATATTAAGAAACATTCTCCCTACAGTCTGTGTGTCCCTGTAAATATTTAGGTCTACTTTATTTTTTCATCTCATGCATCACTCCCATTATTACTCTACTGTTGTCTCTCCCCCCTTTTTTACTTTTTCATGTAATGGTGACAGCTGTACAGAGTTACTAGTTTCCTGAGGCTTTTTCTGCTGTTATTCCATGCTGAAAATGGCAATGGGCATTTTGTGATAAACTCTGATATCGTGCAACTATGTATTTCCCTGCAGTCCTTGTTCAAGTTATATATTTCCAATACCTATTTCTTATTTTTATGCCTTTTAGACATCAGATTATCCAGTGAAGTGTCCTTTTCTAGTGTTTGTGTAGGCTTTTAAACCCTGAGGATTTAACTACAGTTATTGTTAAGGGTAATCTTAGAAAACAGGACCAAAGGAATTTTAAAAGATTTCCTATATTTATCTGCATGCAAAATTAATTACTCCAAAAGCATTAATATATTTTCCTAGTCTCTTCCTAGGGTCAGAGATGCTGCCTTCATGAAACTACTTGACAAGCTAGTCAAGGTAGTGTCAGAAACTTGAACACCTTTGCTGGGGAAAGGGATTATTGTGGAACTGGGCACTGGTTTAGACACTCTGATGGCTGGACAAATTATTGGTCTTGTATAACTCAAGAGCAATTGCCCTCACGTAAGAAACACTGCCCAGGGTAAAATATATTGAGAGAAAATTCAATTTCTATATTTTTTTCTAATTCTGTGCCTTTTTAGTGGATATCTTCATTTATTCTTGTGAGGTGTTTGAGTGATGCACAAAGAATTGGTGTTGCAGGTAGGAAAAATTGTGTTGTTAGCACTGTACAGATGAAAAACGGAAAAAATCCCTATGGTGATTGAAGGAATTGAACCGGATATCCTTTTTCTGTGGTTTTCCTTTTATTGAGGATCCTCCACAGTGGTCTGATAAGTGAGCAACAGGAATTGTGACTAGAGGTATAACCTAGGATTGACATTGGAAAAGAAAAACATGAAACTGTACAAGGAATTAAGTATTTAACATTTCCTGTTAATCAGATGACATATCTACATGTAATAGGTCAAGTAGCAACTGTGAAAACTCAGAAGTTGCATTAACCTTTGTCCTTTCATGGATTTTTGACATTATTGTTTGTTATACTTGACCTAATCTGTCTTTGGGCTGCAGTCTTCAGTTTTCAGTGTTTCTCAAAGGTAAAAGCTTTCCTTTTGCTTTCTTGATATAATGCATTAACACACAACTTTATTTTCTTGTAGGATGCTTCGAGTGTTGCATCAAATGCCTGGGAGGTATTCCCTATGCATCTTTGATTGCTACCATCCTGCTGTATGCTGGTGTTGCACTGTTCTGTGGTTGTGGGCATGAAGCACTTTCAGGAACCGTCAACATTCTGCAAACTTACTTTGAGATGACAAGAGCTTCAGGAGACGTTATTGATGTCTTTACCATGTAAGTTACTGGTTTCTTTTAATTGTTTCCTTTTAAAACTTCTAAAAAATTCCACAGGGGATGTAAATTCAACTCAAGAAAATATGTTGTAATGAAAAACGTAGAAAGAATGATTTGGATAAGCTCAGCACATGTAGTTTTGACAGAGGTGATATTTTTATTATTTAGAAGAATTTTGTAATGCTATCTAATATCCCATAGTTATAATTTAATTTATTACTGAACATTGCTTCCTATAATATTGAGGAAACTATTCTATACGTTTGCTTTTTTCCTTTATATCCGGTGACAACTTCCTTGCTGAAATGTGTAAAAAAAACCCAAAACCAAAACACAAACAATCTCTGTACTGTAAATAGATTAAGCAGGAGTGTGTAACAAGAAATAGATTAGTTCTGTGAATAAATGCAATAAAGAAGTATGAAGAGTTGTGCAGAATACTGAGACTTGAAATGTCAAAACTGTATTACCTCTGGTTTTCCTAGAATTCATCTCTTTTGAAGGTTTCATGGTTTGCTACTCCTGAAAACCTATTTCTGGGAGGCCTTTGTTTTGTTGAGCGTCTCCTTCCCTTTGGTAAATTAGTGACATGTAACAAAGTAGTTTACTGTAACGTGAAATTTAATGGTGTATTTTCTAATCTTACTGTCTCTTTAAAACGCATTTTTCTCAGATACTTGAAATCCAAATTCTTATCTGGCTGCTAACAGTCATAACGAAGGCTGAAGAATTCTATCCTCAAATTTGTAAGCCTGTTCTTTCATTAATGTTTTTTTTGGAGAAGTGACCTGATCATCCATCGAAACGTTAACCTTTTATGGATAGCTCCATGATAATGGCAGCTCAGTGTTTAGTAGTGGTCAAAAAATAAACCAAGTACCAGGAACTCCTGGGAAAATCATAGAGAAACAGAGAACATACTTATGACTTATGCCATTGTATAAATCCATCTTTCATCCATATCGTTAATACTGTGTGCAGTGTTGGTGCCCCCAAGAAGGCAAGAAATGATGATTAGAGTTATAGAACAGAGGCTATATGGTTAAAAATTGAGTATCGTCGGACTTTTCATTCTAGAAAGAGAGTGATTAAGAGCTGTAGGACTAGAGGTCTGTAAATTCACAATGTTATGAAGAAGATGTGCACAGTTAGGTTGTCTTTCCCTGCCAGTACAAGTAGTTTGTGGTATTAGAGAAAACTAGTAGGCACCAGGTTCAGAAGAAACAACTGATAGTTCTTCAGTTGTTGTATAGCAGACCTGTGAAGCTAGTTGCATAACATAGATGCCAAAAGCTTATACAGGTTTAAGGGAAGCAATGGCTAATCTTGGAAAACAAACGCATTGATGGTTTCTAATGACATACAGACTTACCCATCTCAGGAAGTTCCAGAGGCTACAATAGCATTGGGAGTTTTCCTATTGATTTTCGGGCTCTTATTTTTTTATATTCGTTGTTCGAAATAGTAAATGGACAAGATATATGGTACCTGGTGACTTAGTACCACTGTTTGTATGTTAGCTAGAAACAGAATCTTAAGTCTCTTAACTTCTGTACTGCTATATTATCAACGCCCTTTCCAAGACATCTCTGTGAATGCTAGATCTATTGGTTCTGGAATTAGTAACCAAAAGGGAGAATGTATGAAATAAGTATGTCACTGCTATGCCATATCCAGCCTTTTTCTTAGGCCCGAGGAGTTTAGGTGTTCTTGTACAATAATATATTGGGTTGATGTGAAGTATGTGACTTTGCTGCTGGCTTGTCATTTAGAGCAATGGGTCTGACTTGACTTGGCAGCTAAGGTTCATTGTTATCCTGAATGAGAAATCAGTCATTTTGTTAGGGTCTGGATTATTTTATTGGGCCCTGGGAAGCCATTAGTGCAGAACAGCCACGAATCAATGCTTTCTCTTCATAGCAAGTTTTCCAGCTTCCCTCTGTCAAATATTTAAGTGAAAATATCAGTCAGAACCCATAGTTCAAATGCATATAATGCACTGAAAATGATTAAGGAACTGTAAAGGTGATATATTTTTTTCTTGGCATTTAATTGCTTGGCTTACCTAGTAGCTTTTTGATTTGGTTGACTTTTCTTCACTTAAAGATATACTAAAACCAAATCTTTCCTTGGCAGACCTACTGGAATTGAAATTTCAGTTTATTCAGTTGTTAAAGATGTCTTCAAGTTATGTCTTAAAGAAAAGCGGAACAGATATACCAACTAAAAGCAAATAAGCCATTGCTTTTAACTGGATAAACTATATGACTTTCAAAGAAATTTTCGCATTTTCATTTTCTACCTGCTTAAGTAGATATTACTCTACTTTTAAAAATTTTGTAGGGAAAATAAATGTTTCATATTTTGTCACAACTATTGATTAACAGTTGGCAGTACAAAAGCCCCATGATAATTATGGTGCTCTGAAAGGCCAAAAAGCAGAAAGAGAAAACATATAAGTAGAAACAAGCAGTGCAGTGCTTACATTCTGAAAACTATGCATATTGAAATGGCAGAAAAACCCTAGTTGTTTATTGTTCTGATTAGAAATGTTGAGAATTAAAAAAAAAAAAAATCTAACAGTGCTCTACTAAATTATACTTTTTAAGGGTTATTTAAGACATTTTGGCCCTTAGTGCTTCTACTTTTGCGAAGTGTCTCAGGCTGACCTGGAGTCCATCCTTACATGATAAATGTGCTAGGCAAATGCTGCACTGGAATGAAGTGTGTTACATTCTGTTTAATCATGCTTATGGTTTCTGCCTATACTTTTATTACCACAGTGGATTTCAAGTGTCATTCAGAATGAAAATCAATCCCTATCTGAGAGCTATTTATGTGGGTGGTAAGAGATAAGGGCTTCTTTAACTGTGCCCACAACTGTGTGTTCTGAATTCAAATAATACAACTCACAAGCTACCCTGTATCTTTTATGTTTGTCAAAAGAGCTACTTGTTGCAATTTAAAGGAAGCAGCAGACCCCTGTGAAGAAAGTAGGGCATAACAAGTGCATAAACAAGATCTGAAACACTCTTTAAGTGTCTAAAATAAAAGCCAAAGTACCTAAACCCAACAAAGCCTTCAGAATGTCCATGTCAACATCCCTGAGGGAATCAACAGCCCTGATTGTCCCTGCCTGGCCTCCCACGTATGGAGCCTCCCCTCAACATGTCCATGGTCCAGGACCCCATTTCAGCCCAGCTTGGGGGTCTCAGTCCCTCACTGCAGACCCACATGGCCATGGGGCTGGGGCTGCCCTGGCTGCTCCAGTTGACCTGTGGCTGCCCTGCTCCTTGGCTGGGGTGCTGGGATGGGTTCTGGCTGCCCCATGGGGATCCCTTGTGCCACATGGTTCCCTGATGCTTGGGGAGAGATGAATTAATGAAGAACCTGGAGGAGGTCTCAAAGTCCCCTTGGAGGCCTCTGCCCTTGGGTGTTCAGCCAAGAGCAGCAGCCCCATGAGGGATAGAGAGGGGTGCATGAGTGCTCACCCTGCAGAGTGGATATGGTCCCTGATTCCAGATCCCCAGATTCTTATCTGAGTTCAAATAGTATATAGGTAAGGAATTGGCTGGATGATTGCACCTAGAGTTGCGGTCAATAGCTCAATGTCCAAGTGGAGACCTGTAACAAGTGATGTTCCTCAGGGGTTGGTACAGGGACTTGTGCTGTTAAACATCTTTGTCGGAGACATCGACAGTGGGATTGAGTGCACCCTCAGCATCGTTTGCCAATGATGCCAAGCTGTGTGGTGTGGTCAACACGCTGGAGGGAAGGGATGCCATCCAGAAGGACCTGAGAGGCTTGAGAGATGAACCTGTGCAAACCTCATGAAGTTCAACAAAGACAAGTGCAAGGTCCTGCACATGGGTCAGGGCAATTCCAAGCACAAATACAGGCTGGGCAGAGAATGGATTGAGAGCAGCCCTGAGGAGAAGGACTTGGGATGTTGGTTGATGAGACATCAACATGACCCAGCAATGTGCACTTGCAGCCCAGATGGGCTGCACCAAAAGAAGTGTGATCAGCAGGTCAAGGGAGGTGATTCTCCGCTTCTACTCTGCTTTCATGAGACCCCATCCTGCAGTACTGCATCCAGCTCTGGGGCCTCCAACATATGAAGGACATGGGCATGTTGGAGAGAGTCCAGAGGAGGGCCACGAAATTAATCAGAGGGCTGGAGCACCTCCCGTATGAGGACAGGCTGAGAGATTTAGGGTGGTTTAGCCTGGAGAATAGAAGGCTCTAAGGAGACCTTGCAGCAGTCTTTCAGTACCTGAAAGGGACCCACAAGAAAGCTGGAGAGGGACCTTTTACAAGGGCATGTAGTGTCAAGTAATGACTTTAAACCGAAGAGGGTAGATTTAGATTAGACATAAGGAAGACTTTTTTTACTGTGAGGGTGGTGAGACACTGGAACAGGTTGCCCAGGGAAGTTGTGGATGCCCCATCCCTGGAGGTGTTCAAGGCCAGGCTGGATGAGGCTTTGAGCAACCTGGTCTAGTGGAGGGTGTCCCTGCCCATGGCAGGGGGGTGGGAACTCGATGATCTTTAAGGTCCCTTTCAACCCAAACCATTCTGTGTTTCTATACTAGCTGCAGCTCATGTCTGCTTTGGTAATACTAATAAATAGGAAATATTTATAACTTTAAAAATGAAAAACAAGTTTTGCAGCTGGTTTTAAAATTCCTTAAAGACCAGGCAGTTAAATACATTTTCTCAAATTTATGATTTACTTTCCAAGCTAAAATATGGAATGATCATGGTCAATAATTCTGAGGTATTGGAGACAGTTGGGAGAAATGCTGAGTGGGGTAGAGATGGTGTTTTATAGAAAAGGTTTACAGGAAAGAATGCTCTTTTGATTGCTTGTTTTGATGGGACAAAAACAAAACCAAATTTGGCCTATAATAGAGTGCTGTAACCACTAGTTTCTAAAAAGTAGCAATGATTTATTTTAAAAGCATTTTGTCTCAAAGTTGAATGAGGTAGACTCTTCTCTCTTTACACCATCATTTCTAAATCCATGAATGTTTAATAAATTGGATGGTTATACAAAACATTTGGAGTTATCAATGAGTGACCTTTTCATTGGGAATAACTGCTAATTATATTGCTTTCTGAATTACTTTTGTGGAACTTAATTCCCCCTAGTCCCAGAATTCTTCACTATCAACTTTATCACTGATCTAATGTTAGTTGCTTTTTTTTTTTCTTTTTTTTTTTCCCCCTCCGTGTGAAGAAATGCCTCTTTGGGGATTTAATGTACAGAAGTCATGAGCTGTTGTTTGAGATGTGGATTCCTTCAGTAGTTGCAGGGTGGTTATTTTAGTTCCTTGTGATTCAAATTGACCCTAAGAAAATAAATATGGTGCTTTAAATTATCCTGAAAACTGCCCTTATGATATTTTAACTATAAGAGGTCAATGGTTTGTTCCCCACTTTGTCAGTTTCTGTAGGCTTTACTGAAGCTGAGTAATCTGCTTGAGGCAAATGTGATATTCAGTCATTCTTCTAATAACTTCATAAACTGCAGTGAACACTGTATCAGCAAAGTAATGGGTATAACTAGATTCGCTTATTTTATCACTGACTTTGACAAGATTCTAAAGTCAGCCCAAACAGATGTGTGATTATCAAACTGCATTATATGAGCTGGATTTTTATATTTTTTTGGTGTTTGGATAAAATTCCAGATGGTGTTTTTTAGGAAATCAGCAGCACAAGGTATGTTTGGTGTATTTCCCAACAGCATTTTTTCACAGTTCTTTTTCTTTAGTATGCAGGGCTGGTTAGTGCCATCTGTCATGTTTGTGATATATAGGCCACAAAACAAGGAAATCACACTCTTAAGAGTGGAAGATGAAGAAATTTTCCTGATAGAAACATATAACAACGTTTTCCTACTACAGTCAGAGATAATTCAGGTAGCTGTATATTCACTTCCTTTTAAAAAGTGTGAAACAAAGCAGTAAACCTAGGGAAGTTTCAATCTGTAAATCTGTTGTCACTGTATTCTCTGCCACACTCTCCTGGAGCCACCTTCTTACAGCTAAAAATTTCCTTACTTTCAAAATGTGAAAGCCTGTGTTTCAGGTGCTCTTGTGTCCAGGTTTAATGCTTGCTGATAACCTTTCTGTTCGTCAGTATATAGTTATTGTTTATTAAAAGTATTTTATTCAGTAATATACATATGTATGTGCAACTGTTTCGTTTTGAGGAAAAACAGAAGAGCATGTGTAGAAGCTTTTGTATCTCCCTTCTTAGTGTTTGAAAACAGTGTTTTGAGAGGTAGATAAGTGGATGGTTTTGGTGGCTTTGCAGCTATCACAAATTAAATATTGTTACCACTAAAACTGTTATTTTTTTATTAATATTATCACACTAATATTAATAGTGTAATAATTATTAATATGTTATTAATAATTATTAATCGGATACTGTGACAAGTATTACAATGAGACCTGTAAAAAGGGCTAGCTGTGCATTAGACCAAGTAATGACTCTGGTTTTTTCTTCTGCTTATTCAAACCCTCTTTTGAAATGTACAGAAAATCTGCTCTCTTGGTATTTTTTGAGATGTAATCTCTGAAGATGTAGTCCAGAGTCAAGCAGAGCAGTCATATGGCTACATATACCTTAGAAAGCAGTGCTAGCCCAACAGAAACTGATCGGTAGACCTAAATGCTTGGTTCTAATAACTTGCTATTCATACAGTGCTTATTTCAAAGACTTATTTTGGACTCAGTCTTGCCTGACACAATGGACTGAACATTCATTAGCAGCTGGAGTGAAGTTGGAGCACTCCTGGAGTATACTTCCTGTTTAGCTTAATTGGAAAGGAATCCATGCTGTGCACTCTGAAAAACATGATGCAAACTATATCTCAATAAGTGGAGACAGCTGTGGGACTTGCTTAAAAAAATCCATTCATGAGCCTAAAGGCTAAAGGGAATCTATGTGTTTTCCCTACTGCTGTAAAGTTAAAGGTTTTTCACTGAGCTCAGTTGTAAAAGGACTTCTGACTAGGCTGATGAAAATTCCCACTAGTAGCATCCTCTGAGTTCTTGTAGCTGAACTCTGACTATGCACAGAAGAATGAAGTTGTCTCTGAACGTAAGTCCTGACTTTGGCCCATGCGTCTTGTTTGTGTATTATAATTTGACAGGAAGCACCAGAGAGAGCAAAATATCATTGAAGGATTAATTCTTCCTCTAAAAAAAATGTGGTTTACTTAAGGAGAACAATTTCTATTTCACTGGCGTGGTTCAGTCACACATAAAAGGTAACACTGGATGAATATAGCATATTAAAGATCAGATGAAGAACATAATATTTTAGATCTGTTATTGTTCGGTACCAAATCTGACAAAACATGCCAGAACCTGAGAATAGGACCTTTGCAATATTATGCTGCTGAAAAGTCACATTGACTACCTAGCTATTGTGTAGCCTGGTGTTCTGTATTCTGTTAAAAGCAAAACCAATAAGAATCTATGATTTGGGAAGTACCCGCAAAAAATATGGTCTCCTCATTTCATGTAATAATTGAATAAGGAAACTCATAGCAACACACGTTCCTAACAGCAGAATGATCTTACAGAAATAATTTTTTAGTCTTCCTCTGTGCAAATAGAGTCCACTACTCTTAGGTAGACAGCTGTATTATTTATTACTGTGTTAAGCAACTCCCTTTCTTGGTTGTCTGGAGTTTTAGGTTGGCTGTAATCACTGTGTGTCTGTGACTTGAAGCATTTGCAATAGACTTTTCTCAGCAGGTGGTTCATCTTCATAGGAAATATCTTTTTCTCTTTTAACTGCCTTTATTTCCTTTTCATCTTAATTTACCTTACAAACACATAAAATGGAAAGCATATATTCCAATGTAGTATACTTATTGCTAGATCTTGCTTCATGTGCCATGCACAACTGAGATAACTTGCCTTTTCACAGGAGATCTGAAAAGAGTAAAATTAACTATTACCATCCCAATCTGGAGTTTTTATATCAAGTTGTCAGTCTTACACTATCAATATTTACTGTGTGTGACTCTAAATTTACATTTCTAATAGTAAAATACTTACAAACCCTGTGATATGGGCTTTTGCCACATCTTTTTACTCTTTATGGCTATGGAAAGTTACCTGGTAACTCAGTATCCATAGTGCACAACACTGCCATGTATTTCTGCCAGAAATATTCATGTTGGTGTGCACTAATTCCAATCTGCTTTTGTCCTTCTTCAGGCAAAGACGGCTCTAGATTTCTTATGTAATTAGCATCTTTACAAATATTTCTAAGAAAGTAGTCTTGCTAGAGGTGAGCAGACAGGACAAGTCTAGATTATCAGAAACAACTTTGAGAAGCAGCCCCATCCATATGTTGTAGTCAGAATTTTGTGTTTTGGACTCACAATTTCATGATGATTTAAATTCTGAAGTGCTGGATTCTTTCCTCTTCCAAGAAAGTTACAATATTCATAGGGCAAAAATGTGGTTTGTGCTGCTATTACTATTGCATTAGCTTGTGGATTCTCTTAGAGGTGCTCCATGAAATCCAGGCTCCAACTGTCCCATTCCTAGGGAGGAAACAACTATCAGATTTTTAGAGGATGATGATTTAGGGTTGTATTCTGCATACTTGCAGAGAGTTGTATACCACAAATTAATCTGTTAAGATCAATTGGATCTTATGTCACATCAGCTGCTGTTCAGAGTAGAATAATAAGATCTAGCCTTTGAAGAGTGTAACTTGCATATCATAGTATAGAATCATAGAATGGTTTGGGTTGGAAAGGACCTTAAAGATCATTGAGTTCCAACCCCCCTGCCATGGGCAGGGACACCCTCCACTAGACCAGGTTGCTCAAAGCCTCATCCAGCCTGGCCTTGAACACCTCCAGGGATGGGGCATCCACAGCTTCCCTGGGCAACCTGTTCCAGTGTCTCACCACCCTCACAGTGAAAAATTTCTTCATAATATCTAATCTAAGTCTGCCCTCTTTCAGCTTATACCCCTTACCGCTTGTTCTCTCACTACACTCCCTGATAAAGAGTGCCTCCCCATCTCTCCTGTAGCCCCCTTCAGGTACCGGAAGGCTGCTATTAAGTCTCCTCGGAGCCTTCTCTTCTCCAGGCTGAACAACCCCAACTCTTTCAGCCTGTCCTCATTGGGGAGGTGCTCCAGCCCTCTGATTAATTTTGTGGCTCTCCTCTGGACTCTCTCCAACAGGTCCATGTCTTTTTTATTGTGGGGGCCCCACATCTGAACACAGTACTCCAGGTGGGGTCTCACGAGAGCAGAGTAGAGGGGGAGAATCACCTCCCTTGACCTGCTGCTAATGCTTCTCTTGATGCGGCCCAGGACACAGTTGGCTTTCTGCGCAGCAAGCGCACACTGCCGGCTCATGACCTCTTCTTTATATAATCCTAACAGTCTAGATTTATTTTTGAGCAAATGAGTTCTACGATTACACACAAAATTTATTCCAGAAATACAGAATCATAAGATTCTGTTTTCTTTTGTTATACTTTATTTCTCCTTTAATAAAAAATACTTTTAGGTCTTTGTTGCTCTTATCCTTTGTCTACTGTTAATCCTTTCTCCTTTTATCATTAACTGACAAACTTGAGCATTTTGTACTCTCATTTTGTTTTCTTTCCACCTGAAATTTAGAAGTCTAGACTCTGTATTAACCTAATCTCACAAAAATCCTTCATGGACCTATGCTGACATTTTCTCACTAGTTTCATGTTTCTCTTCTCCACAGCAGGGATATTTTTATTCTTTTACCTCATTTGTGGTGTTACTTGGAGTGTTTTGTTCTTGCTTTGCAGGTAGTACATGATTAATAATAAATCCTTCTTTCTCCCTGCTGGCTGTATGTTGTTCTTCTGAAGTTGCCTTTCCTTGTCTCCTCCCTTTGCTAAGAGTTCCCCTGTGCTTCGTAATACTAACATCTTCTTTGCTCAAAATGCTTAGTTGAATAATGTCATGAACTTACACCAAGAAATTGCTCCTGGCTGGTTTTCAGGAGAGCCTGAGCACCTCTTCTATAAACTTCCATGGGACATGGCTTCTGCATACCCTAAGCAAACCTTCTTGCTTGCAAACATACCCTTATATCTTGTCTCTCTTCAAAAAACATATTTGCAAAACTCTTTCGACCAGCTTGAGATAGCTTGAGGGGGCAGGCTGCTATCTCAGTCTCTTAACAGGCTCTTACAATAAGCCCCTCAGGGGGCAAAAGGATCAGCATTGAAGGCCAGCTTTGCTGTTTTTCAAAGTAACAGATATTATTGTGCATTCTAGATGTGGACATCAATTATTTGAAGTTCCTTGTGATTGAAAAAAATAAATTAGTTAAAAAGAACTCCAACCCCCCCAAAATGGCCAAACTGACCTACCCCAATAGTAGTGATTACATGCATTTCTCATCTTTCTAAATTGTCTGTGCCAGCTACAAAATAAGGACAATTTTTAATTAGGAATTTAGTAATTTAGTAAATTTGGTATTTTGTTTTCCTTATTGTGTTTTTTTTTCTTAGAAATAAGTATAATTGCCTGAATCTACTTGCATTCAGAGAGTATAGTTATAGTTTGCTGACAATTACATGCTATTAAGCACCTGGAATACCTGAATGTCATTATCTATATTTGGAGAAGTTATGTTATAAATTCAGGAAGATAAATGTGAGGCAGAGTTACAAATGCTGGAAAACTAGTTCCACAACAACATCTAGTAATCTGGTGGGTTAGGCCTATCAAAATCTCTGTAATATTAGGCTTTTATATCTTGTTCAGGTGAAGTGTACTTATACTTTGTTTGAATAAAACGGTTCTCTGGACAGCATGAGAATCACTTGTCACAGGGCAAAATTATGTGGTTTGTTTTTTTTTTGTTGCTTCTAATTTCAAATAAATGTCTGCAATGCATTCCTATATTAAAGAAATTAAAGAAAAATATCCCTAGCTAATATGTAGATTTTTCCAAAGCAATATTAAGTAATTTTGATAGAAAAAATATGTATTAGTATGCATTAGCTGAGTACTAACGTTCAACATTGAGGGTAGAAAGTGTACTATGATTAGATTGAATAGTGTGAGTGCTTCAGGGCTCCTACAGTTTGCAATGCTTTTTAGGACACAATAAAACATAGAGTCAATGTTAACAGTTCTTTTTGACTTCTCCTTTGGAGTAGTAAATCCCTTTATTATAGTGCAGCAGTACTGATTTACTCCAGTGAGGCAACTAGTTCCTCAAAGCCAAAAATGTTATTACTTCTAGACACAGCTAACAGAAGCTAATTATGAGTACTGAAATACCGTCAAAGCAGGATATAATAATTATGACCTCAGTTGATTGAAAGAGTTTCAACAACAAAATAATAACTAATTTATTACAACATATTTTTCTCAAAAGCCTGTGTCCTGGATTAAACTGAGACAGGTTTAACTTTCTTCATAATAGCTAGCAAGAGGCTGTGTTTTGGATTTGTGCTCAGAAGAAAGCTGATAAAAATTGATGTTTATGCGGCTGCCAAGGTCTTTCAGCTTCTCTGACTGTCCGCAAACAGGAGAAGCTGGGAGGGAGCACAGCCCCAGTTACTAGCCCATCTAGGTTCCAGATTGAGACCCAAAGTGGCCAGTAATCTATTCCATAACATACACATCATGCCCAGTATATAGGTGAGGACCCTCTGGAAGATTGGGCCTTTTCGGTTCCAGATCTCTTTTGCTCCGGGTCATCTCGCTCCAGGCGGCCGCTCTCCCAAGGCCTTCCCCCCCCACCCCGGTCAACCCTTGGGTCTGGGATGCTCAGACTGTTATCTCCATTCCGTGAGTGCAGTTTTGGGACTCTCCCTGCTCTGGGATCGTTAGCTGGGAACAGGCTGAGCCTTGGTCATCGGGTGGGGTGGGCAGTATCACTGTGTATCACTCATTTGTATATTTGTATATACTATTATTTTCAGTATTATTGTAGTTTAGTTATTAAACTGTTCTTATCTCAACCCATGAGTCCTTTTTTTCCCTTTACCCCTTTAATTATTCCCCCTGTCCTTGGGCGAGGAGGGGGGTGGGGGGAGTTGGCCATCACAGCCTGCTACACACAGACATCAATTAATAAGATTAATCCAACAATTAATCTTATTGCTTGCTGATTTATTTTCTTTTGTATTCCCTGAATTTGTCAAAGCACCGTGAGAATATACACTAGGGAATCTGTAACACTGACTCAATGATAATTTTTTTCACTCACCTCTGACCTGTCTCTGCTGGGATAGTCTACTCTGTACTCAGCTACAAGCTGTTCATTGAGATATTAACATTGATAGCTTCCATCAATAACTTCTGCCAGAGGAAGAAAGTGTTTTCCCTAGAGCTATTTTAATATTCATCTTGCTGGATAGAATCCAAATTCAGATTAATGAATTAGGAAGTCCACTTAATATGGAATAATTAGTGACTCAGCAGCAGAAAAAGAACTGAAAATTGAAAGATCAGCTTGATTTAAATCACAAAGTGAAAACAGTGCTGTTTGTGTTTTAACATTTCTGAACATAGTGTTATGAGGAAGATTGGATCTGGAACCAGAGGAGCCTCTACAAGATTAAGACGCAAAATATGTTTTAAGTCATTCTATTAAAAAATCATTTTACTAATTTCAAGATGTTTTTCACAATTAATTTATGTTTAGGTCATAATTCAGCTTATTCTACCCAGCAGCCTAAGTTCATGCGTGAAGGTTGCATGATCAACACGAATTTGTTAAAATCAGGTTTATCTTCACAATCCTCACTGGCTGCCTTTTAACAGAAATGTTTTGTGACTTTAATTATACCACTATATAATATCCATGTCACCCCTGCGTTTAGTGAATAGGCATGCAAGGTTTCTTTTCATTCTTCTCACTTAGCTTAGCTTTAGTCTTCACCTAATGTGTATCTTTCCTATCCTGTCAGGAATAAAAAATTTATCTTTACAATTTTGTCTCTCCCTTTGCTCTTTACTGACCTCTTTCCTTCCATTCCATCCTACTCAAGTGCAAGTCCTGCTTGTCCTTTTTCTTTGTCCTTACCCACCTTGCCTATTGGCTCATGTTCATCACTCCAGCCATTCCCTTCTACTTCCCTGGTTACTGTCGTGCTCTGTCTGCAGCATTTGAGACTTCGCTGAAACACAGATGGTATTTAGTCTCCCTGTATTCATCCACAAAGAATCAAATTTTATTTTAAAGAAAGGCAATCTCCATTTTACAAGGCCTATATTTTATTATCTATTATCTCTTCATTAGAAAATCAAATTTTATGTGAAATTTATTAAATGCTGTTGAATGAATAATTTAATACCAACACTATCTTCAAAACAGTGTATATAAAATGTTACTGTTGTAATACATTTTCTTTAAGTACAGCACACACTAAATGGAATTACATTGCGATTAAATTCTATCTGACTTTTAAAGAGGTAGTTCAATGATTGTTTCACGATCTTTGTTTATATTTTACTCCTAGCATTATACAAGATCCTTTCTCCTTAGAGTAAGTCTGACTATTTCATCTCATGTAGCCTGATCAGTAGTGATTTAGCTACTTTCCTTACTAGAGAGCGTATGAGGAAGAAATTGATTTCTACATTTGGCTAGTGTATAGCTATACATGTTTTTTGCCTTGTAGAAGGTTTAAGTGAAAGTTACTCATTTAGTTACACACAAGGCTGAGGAAAAACAGACATCTTTTAGGATGCTTTTTGATACAAGCAGCTCAGTAGGAGGCTCAGCACAGATGGTTTAAAGGGCTGTTGCAAGGGTTGAAATAGTCTCTGGACTTTCCAAAAGCCTTAATCTCTTTAGAGCAATGATGGCTTGTAATTTCTACACCACTGAGCACACTGAGGTCTGTGAGGAGCTGCTGCTGGCAGAACTGCCACACTACAGCCACGGGTAGGGATCACAATTTTATTATAGGGTATGTAATGTAGGAATTGGAAGAGATTTTATGGAAGAGTTGTAAAGTTGCCGTCTGTTTGTTTCTTGTAAGTTTATTTTCATCAATAATGACAAGATGGATTCAAAACATAATTTTCCTGTTAAAACAGTATTAAACTGGCTTGAACTACTATAAAATTAGGGAAATGGATTTTTACAATGTAATTAAAATTATATATATTAAAATAAATTTCATCTTTGCATCATCTAATACTGTCTATAGTACTAAATTTGTTTCATAATTTTGAATAATTTATCTATCTCTTCCATATGCATATCAACCTACCTTAGTTTTCACTTGAGTATGAAAGAAAAAGTGATGTAGAACAAAGCTGAGAGGGCTTTGTTACTGGAATGTTAGGGAAAAAACATATCTTGTTTTGATCCCAGAACATTTCAGTTATGGTCTTCCGAACAATGCTACAATAGGTGCCAAAAGCATTCATTTATAATACTTTTCCCACCCCCAACCAGTTCATAAGTTTAATTGCATTTTTATGATATTAATGCAAGCTTAAGATACATTCAGTGAACTTGTAGACACAGTCGTACATTTGAAATATCACCTGTAAACTTGAATCTCACTTTGAATCTCTTGAAAACCATCAAAACTCAAAGATATTTTAAGGGAGTTTCAAGATTTATTATTGTATTGTACATGTAAAAGCTGCATTGAGAGTTTTCTTCTGGGTGATGATGAAAAGTGTGATTCTAAAGAAATGTTATCATTGAATATTTCTTTTCATAACAATAAACGTATCGATCTTTAGATCTTGAGAAACGTCTAGTTTGGGTAGTTGTTTGGTGCATGTCAAAATAAGTAAGAGACCCAACAAGATGTGCGGGATTTATTTTTTGTGCTACTTTATATTATGAGCTGTTGCTATCTTGAACTGTACGATATGTCTGAAACTTACTAACATCTTAAACCTGCATGTTGCCATTTGCTAAAGCTGTGTCATGTCGCTAAACTGTAAGATTACTGTGGTTAGCTTCTTTAGAGAAGTCTAAGTAGAAAATACTGAAACCTGCTCATCCAAGGCGATGGTCACTAGAAACATTTCCAAGTTTAGACAAAACACTTAAATCAGAGAGGTGCTTTCAAATATCTTTTCACAAACTCTGGTTGTGAGAGAGCATTTAGGAGGCAGAGTGTTCCTGAGCCACTGTTGAACTTCTAGACAGCACTGGGCAGAACAACCACATGACAACCCAGGTAATCTTTGCCATAAATTGTGCCTTCTAGGGCTCTGCATGTTACTCTGTAAGCCATCCTTCCATTCTTGAGCTTTAGGTCTGTGAAATGAGGTTTTTTAAGTCCTATTATAGAAGAACGCTAGGTGATCTGACCTTATTACTTTTGTAATAACATGCTTCTGATTTGAAGTTAGGGATCTCTCTCGATAACTTTATTATTCTGTGCCAGACACTTTGCCCATTGGAGAATAAGTGGAAAAATAATGAGAAGATAGCATAAATTGCCATTGCAGCTTTGGAACTACTTGTATGTGCAGAAAGGTTTATTGAAGATTGTGACAAAAAAATATTTTTTTATAACCCAAGTGCTGGATACAATATGTTACTCAAGATATGTGCCAGATTCTTGTTTTCTTTCTTCTCTTTGCCATTTTATTTAGAGGAAAAAATAAAATGAAAATTAACTTACTTTTAAATTAGTCTGACAAATTAGATCAATTTTTACATTTTATTAAATTCAATGGCCCTGCATTTCCACACTTGACTCCTGTTCTCAGCTTCAGCTGTTGTTATAGCACATCAGCACTTAAGCCGACTCCAGTGTAGGAACTTTGAGGCTTAGTAGGTCTGATCTTGCCCTGAAATTTCAAAGTCAGCTTTAAATATTTATGCAGATAAACAATTTTTGCTCTTCCTATCCAGGATTGACATCTTCAAGTATGTGATATATGGTGTAGCAGCTGCATTCTTTGTATATGGCATTTTGCTGATGGTGGAGGGATTCTTTACAACTGGTGCCATCAAGGATCTCTATGGGGATTTCAAAATCACCACTTGTGGCAGATGTGTCAGTGCCTGGGTAAGTGGTTAAGAAATCTTTCGTACTTATGACAAGTTCAACATTTTGTATATTTGTAGTGGCTTGAGATGTTTGTTTGTTTCTTGAATATTTTGTGAAACTTCAGTTTTATGGCTAAAAGTCACAGCAAAGGAGAATAGAGTGTTAGAAATGTTCTCTATACTGGGTAACCACTAAGTAACTCTCACCACTTAGGAGTAATTAATTCCATCATTTGAATGGGAAAGCTTATTCTCTCAGCAAATTAAGCCGTTTGGGATAGAACTAACAGTGTGTGATGCCTTCAGCTGTACTGAGAAAGGAATATTGTTCTTACTAATATTTCCACTGTTATTTTAGAAATCTTGCCTGTTACTCTTTGGGATAGGCTGAGAGCTGTCATCAGGTTTGGTGTTTTGTTTTGTTTTGGTTTTAAATGGCAAAAAGACCATTATTTACTCCTCTGTTATCTCTGGTTTGGAGAGACTGCTCACTTATGACCCTGGAAAACCTAGGTTCAAAATTTCAGATTTTTACTGGGACTTAAATGGAGGTTTCTATACTAAAATTGCTGATGATTTGTACTGGGATTATTTTAAGATAAGTATCAGTTAAGGTAACTAACTCTCTTGGTATTTGACTCTTCTACATCTAAGGTAAGAGGCCAGGACACTTGGTGGCTGTTGGAGTTGGAATTTCTGCAAACATGATCAATATCAACAAATAATATTTTCTGATGAAAAAATAATTATTAAATAGAGGCAGCTCTTAAGGTATACTTAATGTTATACTATATTTACAATAGCTAATATATAAAATAATAGCGAGAGGAGGGTTTCCCATTGTACCCTACTACAAATGTCAACATTTATTAAACGGGAATACAGACCAGAAACAAATATTGGCAATAGAGAATATCTTCCAGTCACACTAAAGACTTTAAAAATTAGTATTTTGGATATCCTGACATTTAACTTTAAACTGAAAACAGATAACCTACAAATTGGAAACTGCAGACTGGGAACTGTATACCATTCCTACATAGATGTAACATGCTCCACAGTAATGCTGCTTTTTCATCTTTTTTTCTTTTGTTCCTGGCACGTGATTGTATGCTTTTGGCATTTCAACTAAGAATTGTTTTAAAGCCTTTAAATAAATAGATTAAAAAAAAAAGACTGGGAACAGTTTAAATAAAGAACAATCCTTAGTTATACCAACACTGCTTTCATCTCCTGGAAATCTCTCATCTATATTCACAGAGAACTTACTATACTAGTTCAAATTCTGTATAGAGTGGCAAATTTTTCAGAACATGATTTTTTCCTTCACAGTTCCCATGAAGACTTCTCCTCAGTATTGCAGCAGAGCAAAGCTGCATCCTCTCATAATTTTGACAGCCTTGCAGTATAAACTGTAATTCTGTAGCATGTGTCTAAAATAAATGAGCAGTTAAGCATCTATTCTATGGTTAATATCCCTGTTCTTATTAATGATTCATTAAATTAATGCCTTCAGCATTTTACTTTCCTCATCAGTAATTTGTAATGTTTGTGTTTGACTTTAAGAAACCTTGGGTTGATATACATTGTGCAGCTAAGATTAAGGCTATATGCTGTTTATGATCACAATTAAAATAAGACATCTATTATTTTGAGTTAAATAAATTGTTGTTATTCTTCTTGAAGTTAGTGGAAGTTTTTTTCCTTTTCCCTGGTAAAGAAAAGACATCTCCAGTTTGATTGCTTGTCTTATTCTCATAGTATATCACTAGGATTGCTTTACAAATATCTGGAGCTATTTTGGGTTATTATTCTGGATTATTCTGGTTTTTCCTTCTGTGCTCTAGAGTTTTGAAAGTATGACAGTATATACAGCATTTCTGTCAATTAACACTTGATACACTTTTTGACTATGTTTATTTTGATTATCTCATATTTAAAATTCATAAGGGAGAATAACATTTTACATTTTAAAAGAATTTTGAGTTAGAAATTATTTCAGTCCAGCAGTGATATATTTAAAATTTATTCAGTTCCTTAAATCATGCAATGATATGAAGAAATAAGTTCTAAGAACAACAAAAAGATGACTGGAGAGGTAAATCAAACCTAAGCAGTACCCTTATGTGTCAAGCCCAGACTGTTCTTTTGCTATGCAAATTTGCTGTTATGTACAGTTGCCAAGATGAGACAATGTTATTCCTTCTATAAAATGTTGAGATAGTAATTTTGTAAATATTATAATCTAAGCTGTCAAAGACTAAATGTTTGGTTTCTTCTAGCTATATCTTAATACTGACAGAAATATATATATATTTGTTGTTTTGAGGAACTAAAATGGCAAAAATATCTCCACATCAAAAATACCTTTGTAAAAATCCAGTTGTGACTATGATTTCACATCAAATTTGATAATGCCTTTCTAAATAGCAGTTTAGCATGTTAAAGTCTGAAAATGAAGTCCTTCTTCTTCACCATTGTCACCAATTACTTCTCATTAATATTTTGCGTGAGCATATTTATTACATCTGTGACTAAACCTATTAGGAAAATGGAAGAAAAAAATCAAAATAATTCAAGGAGGAAAAGCTCATTTTAACTTTGGACAGCTATACTTCTCACTAGAAATCTGAAAAGTAACATTTTTTTTCTTTCTTATCAAAATATTCTTTGAAAAGCAGGCTTTTAAGAACACCAAAAACCAACATCTACAGAAACTTTTCATTTGCCCTTCCTGACCTGCCTCCTTCACTGCAACTAGCTCACTTTCTAGCTCTACATGGGCAAAAGAAATTTTTTCATCTGAAATAATGGGAAAGGAAATAGTTAAACCTAACGTTACCAGTGATTGTATAGCTGATTAATCAGCCTGTATGAGCATTCAGAGGCTTAGCATCCAAGTCATGCCAGAACTGTTGGGCAGTGTACCATCTCAGATCTGAGAGAGGGCCTGTGACAGTGACAGTGAAGAGTCTCATTGACATTGCTCTCAGAATTAATTTAATGTGAAAAGTAAAACAACAATGGTATAACAATGCCAGTCACATTTGAGGAGGGGTTGCTGTGGTTTTATTCTTTATTTTTCAATGCCTGAACATGCTTTTAGAGAAATAAGTAAACAGTTATATATAATTGTGCTGCAGCAGGATTAGTGAAGAATGGGAGACAGGCCTGAAGCCAACTGTGACACTGTTTGTATATTTGCGATTTAATACCCTTCCTATTTATAGTCAGCTAGCTTGATCATGGTAACCCTCATTTACACATTGTTTTAGAATGTCTGCTTACAGAGTCAATAAAAAAATGAAGAAAGAAACACAAATGAGGCTTTTTTTCCTTGAAAGGTTTACTCTTATGAAAAATTTATGCTATGAAATGGGAAAGCAGTTCTTTTTATTTTACCAGAAAACATTGGATAAAGATTTCATCCTGGCAGTTTTATTTCTATGTCTTTGTATCTTGCCTTTTGAAAGAAACATGAGAAAGATGTTTTATATTCTAAGTTGCACTGACTAATATATATTGTCTATCTTTAGTATTTTAATGAATGAAAAGGATTTTTCTGCCTTTGAAAATTATTTTGTCTACCTGAACATCTATGTGCTTTTTAAACTGTGCTTCTTGAGTGCTTAAACTAAACCTTGAACTTGCCAAAATATTTCCAGATTTTATTTTGCAAGAAAAACCATGGAAGCTTCACAAATGTTTCAAAAAACCCTCTGTAAGAGATGTGAATTTATAGCTTCATCTTGCCCTTACCAGACCAGTTATTCTAGAGGCAGTGAAACTGCATCATATTGACATTTGATTCTTTGTGTAACAAGAGGAACAGAGTTCATTCAGTGCAGGTGCAGCTGGCTTTCTCACCCAGAACAGATGCATCATTTCTGAATGCTAGAAATGAAACTCTCATTTCGGAAAATCAGATACCGTATCTGATATTCTGGTGGCAAAATGCTGAGCTGACAAACAGAGAGGCCTTCCTTCTCACTTAGTACTGCTGTGTCTGAGTAATGCAGAATGCTTTATACCACTGCTTCTTCATTTATGATAAGTAAAGAGCCTTCTCTCAAAGACAGCAGATGTACTTATGGGTCTAGAATCCCTTAATCCAATTTATAGTAAGGAAAGTGTCTAATAAAACTCTCGTCCTCATACAACATTAAGTAGCAAATGCCCTAAGCAGTTTCAGATACTGACATGGGAAATGGGGAAGATGAGATTCATATGGTGTTCTGAGCTTTCAGACTGCACAGTTAAAAACCAGAATCATGAATTATTGCCAGAAATGACCCAGAAGCTGATGGAGAAGTTAATCTATCCCAGCTAACTAGGAATGCCACTAAGGTTGCCAAGAGAAGGACCTCCACGCCTTTGGTAGTTAAAGAGAGAGGGATGGAGAGGCTTTCTCAGATGAGCTGAATTTTTCTGCAAGTGACTGTCTTATTTTCTGATAATAATCCTCAAATCTTTTAAGTTAGGTTTTTCTTTGTTAAATACTTCAGACAACCTATTTAAATTTAGTAGGATGTATTCTGCTTCATTGCCTTTAATTGGAGTTTAAGTGAGTAAGATTTGCTATATAAATACTGCTGGAGTTACTAAATAAAATAAAACATATTTATGATTTTATAGGTTTCTGGATGCAAGATCAGTGTTGGATTTTTTTTTTTTTNTTTAGAGGACTGGGTTCTTTGTAATCATCTGTGCTTGTTCTTGAAATAGGAAGGACAAGTCCTAGTAATACTTCAGAACTCAGCTGAGTAGTTAAGAGAATCTCTCATCTTTATGAGATTACTCTCCCAACTACATTGTTAATATACATATGGTTTCTTGAAAAGAAAAGTTATTACTTTTTTCTATTTATTATATTTTTAGACATCTTTTGCAGTGAGCTCAGAAATTATTTTGTTATATATCTCTAGATGCTGACTATACTTTTGGTCTGTCTTATTTCTGTAATCTGGCCAGGTTGTTTTGCTTTTCTTTATTTTATAGTTCCATATTTTCTCCCTCAGAGATATCACATTTTAAAATCATTCTTTCTTCTGATCGTTCCTCTTCTCACACAACTTACCATGTGTTTTATACACAGCCCTTTTGTTGACTGCAGTGTTCATTGCTTCCTTTAACAGAGGAGTGTGCCAGACATTGTAATGTGCCTTGCTAGCACCTTCTCAGCTTCTCTTGGTCTTGTTGCTCACTGAAAGAATTTTTATTGTTGGTGGTAAACTGGACAAAATGTTTTTGCTTCAGATTGTGCTGTAAGTGTGTCTTTCACATTGAGGACAGAATTTTTCCTTGGCATGTAAGTTCAGTAAATAAGCAAGTTTTTTTAATGAAACTGTTTTCTGAAAATGTGCTGTCATAAATTTCCAAAGTGTGCTTGACTGTGGGAGCCATTACACTTTCTCCCTGGGCTTTACCTTTCTATTCTGAACCATCATAAATTGTTCAGGATAATAGCTTTATTTCCACCAGGTCCAGATAATCCTTCTCAGTTTCAACTTGAATGCTTCATCAGATGATCAGAATTTTCCCTGAACTTTGTTCTCACCTAGTAGCTTTATTCTGTTTCACTGCATCTAGACATCTTACTCTTTTTATAGGTATTAAAAGCTGTGAATGCCAGTGGCATGATGAGAAATTCACAATTTTATGGTCAAATATGTGTTCTTTATCCACTCCCAATGCTTTCTCGCCTGCTTCTTTTCAGTTCTTCCATGTAAAGTTACTGTCTTAAAATCCACAGCAACCACATAAGGCTTTTTTCCCTTTTTATCAGCCGTGTCTTCCTATTGATGTCTTATAATTTCATAGTTACCGTGTAAATATTTTTTGATACTGCTTACCCAGAAAGAAGGAGGGAAACTTGTAAATTTATGCCCTCACTGCTTTTATTTGTACATGGTGATTATCATCCAAATTAAGCTGGTTAGACAGCAAACCAGAGTATTTGTATCAGTACTTCTTTCAGCTGAAGAGCTTTAACATATCAGGTCACATTTTTAGAATCCCCTGTGTGATTAAAAACCATCTTATTGACTTTCACTGATTGTCAAGACAGCAAATGATGTAGGAAGATCCCTACCCCCCGATTCTCTCACAGGCTTTTCAAGCCCTTTTAAGAACAAACCAGGAAAGAACACATGTTCTTATTTTTGACAGCCAAGTATTCACTGTGAGTGTCACATCTGTTTAGAGAAGTTATAAGAGCTTTATTTCTGCTTTCTAGTTTAATCTTCACTGTCTTGTTCTGAAGTATAGACCATGCAAACTTCCTGAACAAAAATTGCAGTCTTGGCAATGTGAAAAATGTAAGCAATCTGTACAGCGCAGTCTTTTCCCAGCTGGGTTTTATCTTTTTCTGTGTACAGAAAACTTGTCACCATTGAAAACCATTAGAGTATAGATCAGTTTTTTTATAAATAAGTTATGAGCAATTTGGAAGCAAAATACCTCAGAATTTTACTCTTAGGACCTGCCTACATTGTCAGGGAGTGGGTCATGATGGAACTGACATTTTTCATATTTTATGTCTTTCAAATGAACACTTATGTGGCATGAACACAGTCTGAAAAACCCATGAAGCAACAGTATTTAATAAAGTTACTCCATTTTTTTTACAAGCAGATTTAAAAACATATTTTTTACCTGTAATCATGTTTAAATACAAAACCAATAGTTCCAGAGGGTATATCAAAGTGTTAGAAACACCATCAAAAAAGAAAAACAAAAGGAGTAGGAAAACTTTGAGAATATGAAAACATAAGCATATACATTTTGAGAAAAAGTAATTCTTATTGAACGATTATAAAATTAAATAGGAAATTCTGCTGCTGCTATTAAACAGCAGGTAAGATCCAATATTCACTGTAGGACTTCAGAAGCCTGTTGG
>VZTO01012187.1:5626-16344 GCA_013400615.1 Syrrhaptes paradoxus
TGAGTGTTTTTGCTACTGGTAATCTAGCAAGTTTAAAAAAAAACCTGAACCTGAAACACCTTGATGACTTAGCGAGTGTGCCCAACACATGGCCACATGGCCGTTTGGGCTGGAGTTTGAGCTATTTCTGATTCAGATAGTCTGCAGATCCCGCCAAGGGCTCTAGGGCAGAGCAAACACCCCCTGAGGGTGGGGTTTTTCCCCTCCTTCGAGCATTTGTACACACAGAAATGAGATGTAAGTCACTTCGTTTCTTTGATCACCACTTCAAACGCCTGCGGGTGTGCAGGAGCCCGGTCAGCTGGCAGCCCAGCGTGGTGCCCGCCACGGCGCGGTGCCTCTTTGTGCAACGCCGGCTGCTCCTTGAACTTGTGAGAAATGGAGTTGACAGAGGCACTTCACCTTCCGACGACAAGCTAGGCTCAAAGAAAAGTGCTCTCTTGTCAGTGTGTGCATGCAGTCATGTGGGCTGGGGAGGTTTTGCTTCCCCCCCCACCCCCCCCTACCCCTTCGGGAATGGGGAGGGGGAGAAGGCAGTTGAGGTGAATTGTTATTTTAAAGCGCTTGATTGAAACGGCGGCTTTTGAAACCATGCATGCTAATCTTCAGAATCCATGGAGGAATTTTCCTAGCTGCTGTGCTGAAGTGTGGCATCGTTAACTGAAACAGCTACGAGAGCTGGATGGAACAACTCTTTAACAGCAAAATCTGGAGCGCTCCGCTTCGAGGTCACCAGTTCAAACCCAGCCCCGGAAAGCTTTTGCCATCTGCTGGCTTTTGTGCAAGCCGCAAAACGATCCTTTAATTGAGTTCTTGGCCAGCAGGTGCACAGGTCGGGGTAATGGTCTGTTGCGGCTGACCCTAAATCTCCACTTCTTATAGCTTTTATCAGGGAGGCTGAGGATCTGAGATAGCGGAGCCGTGGGGAGGGTGCAGACTGGTGTGTGGGGGTGCTGGTGCCATCACCGCTCCTCACTGTACCCGGTACCTGAGCTGGGCAAGCGGCCGTTCCTCCACCGCTGGCTCGTACTCAACCACATTGAGTGTAGGCAGTGCTTAAACCCAATGGCAGATCTAAGTTGCCTGCAGTTTGTCATCCCTGGAGCAGGGGTGTCCTCCTCCCTAGGGGAAGCAGGGCTGGAGGCATGGACAGGCTCAGCCATCCCCGTTTGGCGTGGGCTGGTGTGAGAGGCGAGCACTGGCTGAACGAGAGATGCCTGAAGCGCTTTCTAGTCTTGGTGCTCCAGCTTGGGCCCTGGTACGTTGGGCCCTTAATAAGTGTGCAAAATGGTTTTTCACATTGAGTGCTGGCAGGGGCATAGGGAAGGTGCCCCATCACCCCCATTTCTGCTGGCTGCCCCTCCAAGGAGTCAAGGTGCCCCCAGCACCATCGCCATGTCCTGCAGAGGGGCCCCTGCCACAGCACCCTCAGTAGCCCTGTTAAAGACGTCTCCCTCCCTTGCTTCTGCTGTTCCTTGCTGTGGTGGCTGGGAAATTAGGAAAGTATGTCCATGGAGATGCTTTTGTGTGAGAGAGAAGAGGTGCCTGGGCCGAAACACAAGTCCTCAATGCACGGTTGTGTCCTCATTGCATAGAGAGTGAAACACGACCTGTTACAGCTGGGCGAGTCACCAAAACCAGCTTTTTGCTTGGCTTCTGTCTTTACCACAACAGCCCTTCAAAACAACAGCAAAAATTAAGATTTCACAGCTGGAGAGATCTTTTTTTTTTTTTCTTAATAGAACATCAAGGCAATTTTCTAGTGATGTTGGTGGAACCCAAATGTAATTAGCCCAACCACAGATGATACTGTGTGCATTTATTAGAATAATAATAACGCCACTACTTAAGACTTCCAAAGCCTTTTAACCTCTTCAGTGGGGAATGCAAATACTAAACAGGCTTGCAGCTCAGTGAGGTAGGTAGGAATCCTTATCCTTCCAGCAGAAAAAAAATTACAGATCCCTTCCCGTGATAAGCACAGTGTTTATGCAGGTAATTCCTTTCTCCCCTCTCCCATATAAATTCTACCCTTTCAGATAAGAGTTCACCTATATGTGTTTTATGTGGTCCCATGTAGATTGCAGCCCACTCTTTAAAATGGGTCTTGCACCCTTTACAGGTAGTGCTGTTGAGGGTAGAAGAGAAGGAGCCGTTTAAAGTCTTTCCCCATAACTGGGTATCTCTTAATTAACCTTGGTGTCCACATTGCTGGATGTATAGGTGAATTTGAGGGGATGGTGAGGAGGAAAACTGTCTTTCTGAGACCACCTGTGACCATGAGGAGGAGCAGAGCAGCGAGGAGAACTCGTGGGTGCTGCCCCAAGGACGGCAAGGTGAAGGAGGAGGTTTCTCCTTGGGGACAAGGGACATCGGAGCACAGAGGGATGCAGTCTGCCTTGCTCGAGGCAGCCCCAGAGTAGAGATGGAGTGTGAGCACCAGGGAGCTTAAGCAGGCTGTGATGGAGAACGGCGCAAGTGAAAATTGGATCAGTTGCACCAAAAATCTTGGAGTGGTATCCAGTTTGTTCAGGTGGTATCCAGTTAGTTCAGTTTTGTTTATCTGCCAGCATTGTGCCTTATCCCCCTGATACTTTTGAACCTGTTGATCAGTATCAGCTAGTTATTATGACTGTCTTTCTGAAAATTTTCTGGGGTGGTAGCTGCTGAATACAGGAGGGAGACCTACGCTAGTGAAGATCTGGCTGCTGATGAGGGGAGGAGGGCAAGGCAGCCACCCTGCCTATGTTTGGGTGGGTCAGGAGCAGCCACAGCAGATGTTGCTCCTTGCCTAGCTGCTGGAGAAAGGCTGGGAGTGCGAGCAGTTGTTTTTGGAGCGGAGGAAGCCTGGTGAGGTCCTGTATGTTGGTGAATAGCAAGCATAGGTCTGAAGTCTTTCAGTTGTTCGGTGAGCAGGAGGGCTGATGTTTAAAAGCGTATGGACCAAGAAAAATAGAGATGGGTAACCAGTACCTGTGAATATTTGCATACAGAAAGTATGGAGTAGCGGTTACCTTCTGTAAACTTGCACTTGACTTCACTTTGGATTAAATTTCCTGGGTAAAGAAGCCCTGAGTCTGACACGGGGCAAGGCTGAGTGTCAGTGGAAGGAATGATTGGTGGCGTGTCTGGGATGGAGCTTGGCACAGGAACGACACACAAAGGGAGGAGAGGCCAAAGGGAGGCACAGAGATGAGAAATGCAAAAGGAGATGGTGGTTGCTTTGAGCAGAGGGGAAGGTGGGAGGAGGGAACAGCGATGGCAAATGTAATTGGTATTGCATAGCCTTGAAGGGAGTAAAACTCGATACAAAAGGGAAGTGCCAAAAGGAGAGCACATGAAAGCATAGCTCACATACCGACTGTGCAAGAAGTCTGATTAAATTGCCACTTCAGAGCAGAGTGTCCCAAAACACTGAAGTGCTGAGTTCCCCTAGAACTAAGTATCTTAAAGTGGGTTTTTCTTCCCTTAGGCATGAAAGCATGCCACTTACAAAGGTGTACGATTAGATGAATTTTATATAGTGTCCTGTGCTGCCTGTGACTCTGGTGTGCACATAACCATTCTGGCTGGGGGTAGTGAGTCCTTCCCAGGTAGGAGAACACGCTCAGAGCTTGCTTCCTTGAGAAAGGAGGCAGATCCACGCCCAGCTTTCCCTTCCAACTGCATGTTTTTGGCGGCTGAGCAAATTCTGCATTTAGGTGTGAGGCTGTAAGGGTGCAGTCTCATACAGAGACCCATAATAAGACCCAGATGTAGGTTTGGGTCTTCGCAGGACTGTGCGCTACCTCCTCCCCTCCCAAAGCACTTATGTGGACACGTGTGTGTATCGGTGTAGCGCAGGTTTCAAAGCTCCCGACAAAGCGGTAGCGAGTGGCTGGTTAGCGATGCCTTGTCAAATAGAAAAAAATGAGTATGGAGGTGACCTCCAGTTTCCCATTGTGTGTATCTAGTGACATGGTACGTCCCGGGGCAGGGAGGGGAGCGCAGCCAGTTTCTGAGGAGCATGGCACGCCTGCTCTAAAAGGGTTTGAAGAATTATGGTGGCAATTAGTTTGATGGAGGTGATTAGTTTGTAGGAGAGTTCAGTAGCTGACTTCTGCCCCATCATCTTTGCTCCTGTGCACTGTCCTCCCTTGGGAAGGATGCTCCTGCTGCTGCTCATCTGCATCGTCCAGCAGTGGCGTAACAAAATTCAGAGGTTCTGGACCATTTTGCAGCTGGTAGCACCCAGGGCTGAGCTGAGCTTGTCTGCACACGCAGGCAGCCAGAATCCCACTCTTGCTGGGGGAGCCTGTGCCCCAAGCAGCCCCTGCTAGCAAAGGGCTCTCTCTTACCCTGTGCTGTGCTTGCAAATCCTCCCCAGCCTCTGGTCCCCTGCAGGAGCCTATACTGGTATGTCTGCTTTCCCAGTGCTTCCTCTGTGCATGCATGGTGTTACGGGGAGCAAGGCGACCGGAGGGTCTTGATGTGGCATGGACACAGGCAAGAGCCTATAGGCCATTGGGGACACCTTCGGAAGATGAAGATGTTAATCGCTGCCTGACCAGGAGCCAGCAGGGTGCAGAACAAGCTCTCGTGTGGGGTACAGAGCAACCTCATCTCCAACCCATGAGGTATTTCTGCTCAAACCATGCAATCTTGAGTTGGTTTGTGTCTTTTTGGTTTTAGTTCTCCTGAATGAAAGTTTTCTTTTTTTTTCTCTCTCTCAACCTCCCCCCAAAAAAATTCTGCAAGAGAATAGTATTTTAATTTCTGTGATTGCAAACCCCCTTTCTGTAAGAGCACCTATAAATAGCCTGGTAGGTACTGCACAAAACTAAAAATTCTCCAAATTCTTATACAAAGATGCCAATAGATACAGCACAACTTCAAATTCATATCTTACTGAGCTGAGCCACTTTGCACTGTGAAGGAGGGAGAATGACATCTTGAATATTATTCTCTGATAATAGCAATAATAATACTGAAAACAAAACTTGTTCTGTGGGGTTTTTGGGTTTGTTTTTTTTTTTTGCTGTGGTTCCTGAAAAATATATTGGCCAATGTAAAGAAGGAGAATTGCCCCATCCAGGTGTGTGAGCTATGGGTAATGTTGGATTGGTTGTTTCTTTCAGGTCAAAGCCACTGGACAGGAGCTCTTTCAGCAAGTTTGTGATTTAGTGAAGATTAACGAGCCTCACTTCTTTGGCCTCAGCATTGTTAAAAGTAAGCAAACCTGATGCACGAGCAAACGGCTTGGCAAATGTCCAGGGACCCACTGGTGTATTTACAGTGTGTGCATATACACACAGCGGCCGTGCCCGCGGGGAATTTGATTGTAATAAGGTCACAAAGTATGTAGATTATGCACAGGCTTCCCTTTTGATCTTTGGTATGTGGGCAGACAAATTGGGAGAAGGGGGGGCTTTTGTTCTCCTCCTTTGTTCTTGGGGTTCCACCTCTTTGTGGGGGTTTTCTTTCTCTCCTGGAGCCAAGTCGCTAGCCAACCCACGTATTTGTCACTGAATTCAGAACTGTCAGCAGTTGAACAGGAGGTGAATTTTAAAAGGACTTTGGGGCTGAAAGTGTTACTTCTTCTCTGAGGTCACATGCAAAGAATGTGGCACCAGGGGGAGGAAACTCAAACGGTTTGAGGGGACTGAACGCATGGCTGAGGGACACTGGGTTCTGGAATATTGCCTGGGAAATACAAAACTTCTTAGTCCATGGGGTTGAAGTCCAGTCTGTTTGGTCACACAGCTTTCGTACTGACCAGGGAACAGTGTAAGATGATGCCTTAAGGAGCAAACTGATAGGAGATATTGCATTTCTAGGATGGTGTGTGTCTTGGCACAACCCTCCCCCAGCTATTCATAATTAGAAATGGATCTGTTATCCTCCTTATCCTGCCTCCCCACGTTTCCAAAAGCATCGAAGGGACTCTTCTTGCCCCCAGAATTTTCCTCAAGTGTGTTATTGTTTACTGTTGCAACTCTGGATATTGTTTCATTGAAATGAGAGTAGTTTTTTATGAGTCCTTCTAAATTAGGTTTCTTTCACCTCCTTACGAGGATGTGGGATAAAATTGTTTAAGTTCACTTGTCTCATTTCCTTGCCACTCTCATTCTCCAAGAACTTTTGCTTTTTTTGAGCACAGCTCTGAAACTAAGACTGGAGTAAGCTCTTTATCTCCGTAAGGTTTGCAGAGTGTCCATCAACGTAACTAACCCGGTACCTAACAAATTTGCCTGTGCATTTACACCAGTGCAGGTTTTTTTTATGTGAGGAAGGCCTGAATGCTCTTAACCTTTTCTACAAACTGCTGTGTCCCTGTGAGTCCCCCCCACCTCTGCCACCTTTTTATAACCCTGGGTTTTGCCTGGTTCTACTTGCAAGACATCTTGGGTGAAACGTGAGCTCTTGCCCTCCGAGACAGGACAATTTCATTCCCATTTTCTTTGAGTTAGGTTCTCTTCTTTTTCCTTCCCTCCCCCTTTTTGCATGGAGCGGTTCCATTCACTCTGTCAAGTGCAGGGGCTCTGGCCCCAAAATACCCTCTTGTGGGTATTGCCTTTCAGCCTGTTGGAAATGCAGTATAACTATGCCAACCCAAAGAGCAGAATAAAGCTGTGCTGACTAGACCTTGAAGTATATAGAATTATAAAATCATAAAGGTTGGACAAGACCTCAAGAATCACCCAGTCCAACCGTCAACCCAACACCCCCTAACCCACTAAACCATGTCCCCAAGCACCACATCTACACGTTTCTTGACCCCCTCCAGGGATGGTGACTCCACCACTGCCCTGGGCAGCCTGTTCCAATGCCTCATCACTCTTTCAGGGAAGAAATTTTTTCTAATATCCAGCCTAAACCTCCCCTGGCACACTTAGCTTTAAACAGAATCTTCTTGCTTCACAAAAGCATTCTTGCTTTTTAGAGAAGTGAAATCTTTGCAAAGCTCTTAAAAATGTCAAGGAAAAGACTTGTAGGAGCCCAGTAGCCTGAATTAACCTATCCTTTTTTTTGTTGTTGTTTTGTTTTGTTTTCCTGACTATTCCTCACTCCTGCTTGCTGTAGCTCAGTTTCTAAAGCCGCTTAATTGAAGACTCCGCATGCTCCCCCCTGGCTTCCTCCTGACAGCCATCTCCCTCCGCCGCCCAGGCAGGTGTCAGGGTTTGGGATGAAGAGGAGGTTTATTTTTGGTTGTGCCTCTGTTTAACAAACTCTTGGGGCCAGACCACAGAAGAGTTTCGGCACCGAGTTTCTCAGCCTGAATGGCCGCAGCCACCGGGAAAGCTGCAGCCCACCCTTGAGAGCGGGAGTGAACCTGGTCCGTTTGTTATTGTTTCCTCTGGTCCCACCTCTAGTCTGTGGAAGTCCAGCAAGCTGCTGGCTGGAGTGCGGTGGGTTTTAGCTTTTGTTTTCTTTTTAAAGTAGCTCCAGGTTTATTACTGTAGGGCTGTAGCAGAGGATGTCTTTTGGTTTTTTGTTTTCTGTAAGCGAGGTCTTGCTTCTGTTTTTTGGTTTTTTTTTTACTCTCCATCGCTGGCATTTGGAAGCAGCCTTTAAGGCATTGCTTGCTTTTCAGGGATTTTTGGTTTCATCTCAAGAAAGGGAAGCAGCCCGGCCAGGTTGTGGCCTGGGTGAGTTTTGCATTACCCAGGATTGTCTTGTACTTGTGTGCCTTGGCCGGGCAGCAAGTTGGTGTACGTCCTGCAGAGGCTGCAAAGATGGGTTAGATCTCTGAAAACTGCAGAGGACGACCAAAGTATTCCTCTTCTCCCTCGTGCTTTTGCCTCTTTGTGCTGCAGCTCTGCGATGTAATTTTTTTGAGAAACAACTGCCCCATTTTAATAACGGTATATTTACCGGTTTATTAATCTGTATTTATTTTTGGCAGTCGGACACTGCCATGTGCAGGACAAGGTATTCTAATCCACCTGCATCTATTACCTTGCTGCTAATTTGTCAGTAAAACCCCCACTGTCAGCAGTGGCAAGAGAATGGAAATTAAGGGATTTCTACTGAACTGTAACCAATCGCCCTGGATGGCTTATCTGGATTAGGAGCCCATTGGACCTGCAGACGTTGTACAGATAGACGAATACTCGGTTTGTCTCATAGTAAGTTTGTATGTGAGGAGGAGAGGTTGGGCTCCTTAATCGTAAGCACAAGTTTAACCCCCAAGTGTGGCAAAAAGGAAAACAGCCCCACAAAGCACTGTGCAAACTGCAAACCACAAATGCTGTGAGACCTAAGCTCTAGGTATTGGAGCACGTTTTCCAGCATTTGTTGCCTTCACTTCTGACTTACAGATCAGGATTTAAGTTACAGCTTCAGGATTTAGGATAACAGCAGTGGTGGCAGAACAGAATTTTTTCGCCCCTTTTGCTCTTGAGCTTTTTTTATTCTCAAGACAAAAACCCCTTTAGCCAAGCGTATGGGGAGTGGGAGGGATGCTTGCATCTCTAAGAAGAGTTTGATCTCTTTGAAAATTAAGTTCAAGACACGGGACATGTTGCTCTTCTAGTTTTGTCACAGATCATCAAGCAGGCTATACCTTGAGGGCTGCTGCTGCTAAAGTGCATTTTTTTCCTTGTGGTTTGCTCAGGGAAAGACCCTGCAACCCTGCCACGTTGAAGCTGGCTCCATAGGATTCAGCAGCTGGGTCTTACATTGCAGCTCCTCCTGCAGGGTCAACCTTATCTAGAGCCCTGCAGGAGTTTTCCCTCTTGTTATCAGAACGTGTATGCAGCGACACAATTCAGTCTTCTGAAACAAAACTGATTGTCAGCAGACAAAGAATAGCCAGGGCTCCTTTGTTGTTATAACCCAGATTCCTGCAATCCTGAATCTAGGGCTTCTCCTTTCTAGGAGCAAACCTTCCTTGACCCAAGCAGATGGAAGCCTTCAAGTGGGAAGCAGCAATCCTGCAGTTCCGATACCCTCCTGTTCTCTTTTGGTGTCCTCTTGTCAGTTTGTCAGGCTGGTTTTGTAGCAAAACCAAATCCCTTTGCTTCAGCTCCCCTGCCTCAAGGATCGTCCTCAGATATTACAGCTATGGCCGATCACCTTGCTCGACCCATGCCTCCCAGCACAAATTTAGCAAGGAGCTTGGTGGTTGATTCTGCCACAGCCACTGTCTCCAGTTAACTCTTCTGCTTCTGTGTCTTCTAGTGCTGAAGTTCATGGATGGAATACACTACCATGTTACAGAATCATAGAATCACAGAATGGTTTGGGTTGGAAGGGACCTTAAAGATTGAGTTCCAATCCCCTGCCATGGGCAGGGACACCTCCCACTAGCCCAGGTTGCTCCAAGCCTCATCCAGCCTGGCCTTGAACACCTCCAGGGATGGGGCATCCACAGCTTCTCTGGGCAACCTGGGCCACTGCCTCACCACCCTCTCAGGAAAAAACTTCCTCCTAATAGCTAGTCCAAATCTCCCCTCTTTCAGCTTTTCAACCGTTACCCCTTGTCCACTCACTGCATCCCCTGATCAAGAGTCCCTCCCCATCTCTCCTGTAGCCCCCTTTCAGCACTGGAAGCTGCTCTAAGGTCTCCCTGGAGCCTTCTCTTCTCCAGGCTGAACAACCCCAACTCTCTCAGCCTGTCCTTGGACAGAAGGTGCTCCAGACCTTTGACCATCTCCATGGCCCTCCTGTCAACTCGCTCCAACAGGTCCGTGTCCTTCTTGTGCTGAGAACACCACAGCTGGATGCAGCACTGTAGGGGAGGGTCTCACAAGAGCAGAGTAAAGGGGGAGAATCACCTCCTTGGACCTGCTGNTTTCCCTCCAGCGTGTCACCACACCACACAGCTTGGTGTCATCAGCAAACTTGCCGAGGGTGCACTCGATCCTGCTGTCCATGTCTCCAACAAAGATGTTAAACAACACTGGTCCCAGTACTGACCCCTGTGGAACACCACTTGTCACCGGTCTCCACTTGGACATTGAGCCATTGACCACAACTCTTTGAGTGCGGCCAAAGTGAGTTATCTTCATATTACATGGGTATCTATTATAACAAAGGGTCTCTTAAGAAGACAGAGGACAACAGAAGTTCTCCAGAATACCCTCTGATGATTTCTTCTTGCCATTCCTTCCCACTATCCCTGCTTCTGCTTCTCATCCCTTAAATGTGCTGGGATAGTTGCATCTCCCTTATGAATTTCCTCTGTATTCTAACAGCTCTATTGTAATGACTTTGATACCTCAGATGAGTTAAATGCAATGTAAGAAAAACGTGCAGAAATCTGCCACCTAGAGGGAATTGCAGGGGTTTAGGTGTTCAAAAAGTACCTAATAAATACCCCTTGGAAATACCTAATACTCCTTGGAAGTACAAGGTCTGGAGCACCTTCCGTCCCAGTACTTGCTAGGAAGGATTTTTTTTTTACATGTACCTGCTATCAGTTTTTTTTCCTTCAGTATCAGGACAACATCCATCCAAGTGCTCTCCTTCCTGAGAATTGCAAGGGGTTGCTTTGCTTGTGGATGACCAGTGCTGGAAACGGTTCTGCCATTCTTGTGCAGAAGAACCCTCTGTGACACTGCCAGAAGTCCATTGCCTGGGCACGCCTTATTGCTAACTGTAAGAAGCCAACATCAAATTCCTGTAGTACCTATCCATAGTTACGAATGACTGAACCTTATCTCAGTCTTCCGACCTCAACAGTTCCTAACAGCCACATGGCCTTCTTGATATTAGAATTGTAGAATCATTAAGGT
>VZTO01012223.1:2570-16405 GCA_013400615.1 Syrrhaptes paradoxus
GGGGGGGGGGAATGGGATGGAAGGGATTCTACCAACTGCTCTTCAAGTGATGCTGGAAACACAGTAGCATCCCTAAGTCTCCAGCATATCAGACTGTTTATTCCAGTATGACTCCAGACACTAATACATAAAAACATACATAGCTACATGACAACATCATTCACATTTTTGTATTCTTTCACATATTTGAAGACATCTTTTCTCCCAATAAAACTGAAGTACTTAACAGAACAAGGAAGATGACTGAATGACTTTGGTCCCTACTTCAGGTGGGGAAAGGAAGACAAAGAATTCTTTACAAAGAAATTCAGACACAATCGGAACACACTCATCCCTGAGCACTGGAAGAAAAGAGGCTGTTGAGACCTCACTGCTTGAAAAATTTCTCTATCATTTGTGAGATAACAAGAAAAGCTGACCAAAAGCTTTTTCCTGCTTCTGAAAAGATACAGGCAAGTACATGTACACTCCAGATCAAGCTTACTTGTAATTTTGTGCCAAGGCTTCTCAGCGAGTGAACAGAGCACTGTTCGGTACCTTCAGATGACTGGGGGAAGGGAGCTGCAGCAAATGGGGGTAATCCAGTAATGCACTGAAGACTCAAATCACAAAGATTTTTTAGGGTTGAATGTTATAAAACACCCAGAGAAATAAAAATACTGTATTAGAAATACTGTAGAGTAAATCCTCTGATTTAGTGTCTTTTATGTCCCTTACAGTGTTTCTTCAGACTATAATTTTGCATTGTAAATACAAAAAAACCACTATAAAAAGGATATCAAAGTAATCTAAAGGTTGGTAAACATGAAACTGAATCAAATTCAAAAGTTCTTTATGTTTAGCTAAAAATGAGCAAAAGCACAGTGGCTGATACATACATTAAGTTATCCCAATGTAAGTATTTGAGTTGGAATCCAAAATCATACTGGGGTAAACAGAGCAGTTTATAATTCAGAGGTTAAACTGATTCAGACCTCCTTCATCCCTTTACCTCCTATCAGCGCTACAAAAACAAACACTACTGCCCTCTCCACCACGGTGCAGTCAGGAATTNCAAGCTCTTGATGAAGTTGTGATAAATGACAATAAAATGATAAATACCCTGCATCATTTGTACACCAAGAAGCTATTCAGAAAAAGGACTGAAAAGATTTCCCAGTGACATGGGCTAGAACAGACCCCAATCCACGTGAGATGGTTTTAAAATAATTACATTGATCCAGACATGATTTAGAAGTGTAAAGGAGGTCAGCCGTTGCGGATCTTTTTTCCACTATCAGAAATACATGATTCAGACTTGCAGCTAGAATTTTCCAAAATTTAGACAACTTGGAACAATAAAGCAGTATGTAAGAAATTAAGCATCGGGCATGCTGAGGCATTCAGAACTGCATGCAGAGATGAAGCTGCACACAGAGATGAGTTTCATAGTTTATTTTTATTGAATTCTTGAAACACTGTCTTATAATCTCCCAAGGTATACATACAGTCCAACTGTTTGGAGCCTGAATAGTAATTAACCCATTCTTTATCCTGCAGAATCATCCAAAATTTCAGTTCCAATAACTTGTTTTTAAATACACAGCAGGAAAATCTAACCACTTCTCTGTCAATGTATCTGAACAGCAACTTTAACAGTCAGAACTCTGTTTCACTATTTCTAAGTATATATTTGACTGAGCTAAGTATTACCCATGTACTGTAAGAACTATTCTACGGGATTTCTAAGAAATGGCTCTTGGTTCATAGATGTTAATACTTTTGCAGATGCCTAAATAACGTAGCTAAGCTGTCAGTGGGTAAATTACAGTTTCAAGCAAGTAATCACTAGCTGAACTGTTTAAACTTAGAGATACTAGTTTCCTGTGCTGCGCACGTCATCACACGGTGTATGCTCTGGCTATCACATTCTCCTCTCTACAAAATGCTAACAGCTTGCCAAGCATTTTTCATACATCAGTTATACCATACCCATGCACAAATATCCTCTCTTTACATATCTTCTGAAAAGAGGTGATTGACTATTAGTAACATTTACTAAAGACATATTACGACAATGTTTTGAATTTAAGTAATTTGAAAACCCCTATCCTTGACTCTACGGGATAGACTCAGGTCAGGTTTTGACCAACACACTGGTTAAGATTTTACAAGATAGCCAGACACTTTCTGAAGCCTGTTGTTTTACTTTTTTAGAGTAGTAAGCATGAGGAAGGAAGAGGTAGAAAAAAAGAAGTTGAACTATGTTGAAAGTACCGTAAGTATGTTGAAGTTATCACCTTAAGAACAGAAGTAAGAATGCCAACAGGTGCAGCACCATCTTGAATAATAAATTAGACAAATTGCATTAGGAAACAGGATTAAAAAGGATTTTCTCATGCAAACATGCATTCAAAGTATGTCTCCTCAACTTAAACAGTACCTGTTATTCTACATTAACATTTAACCTAGCTTCTTTGAGAAGTTAAAAAACTATACACAGATAAGCCTGTACTTAATGGTTATGGTAAACTTTGCTTGTCTCAAACTGCCCTATTTCTTTCTCTTTAACGATCAGAGAACAATGCAGGCAATACGTTTCTACACATATTAACAATGCAGCCTTGTCTACTGCTTTTTTTCATCTAAAACTCTCGACAATTCTTAGCTATTCATCTTAGTAGGTCTGGACAGACACATTCTGATTTTCAGGAGAGTGAGGTTTGCTGGTCTCCAAGTCTCAAAATTTGCCTCCCAGGAGAATAGAACACAGAATTCATTCAGATGCTAGTCAATGCACCGTGCTTATGTGCATGGGGTCAACCCACAGGATTTGGCATTGGAGAAATCCTCATAGATCAGCCTGGCAGAGACCTTGGGCACTGCATTGTTTTCTTGTTTTGATTTCAGAGAGCAGGGAAGTTACTCTTCTTTGCCACTGGGGACAGGGATTACATACCACAATCATCTAGATATATCTCACCATATTCATTCACCACTATGGAGTTGTTTCAGGCTGAAAAATCCCAACAACCTAAACTGATAAAACTGATTACATCCTTCCTGCAATCTACGCACTTCTGCTCTTCCTTGTGCTGGTTTCAGTGCTTATCTGACCCTGCATCGAGTTGGTTTCAGTGCACTCAGCTGGCAGAAAAGTACCCTGGCAAAAAAAAAAAAAAANAAAAAAAAAAAAAAAAAAAAAGGCAAACAACTTCCTGCTGACTTCACCTACTGAAACAGCTCAGCACAGAATCAAATCAAATAAATACCAGAGCCAATACCAGAGAGGGCAGCAGGGAGGCAGGACTGCAGCAACCCCTGCTGTTCCATCAGTTTCACCTACACAAAACTGAAGCCTCAGTTTCCCCATTCTCAATTTTTAAACAATAGTCATGTGAAAGCTGAAATCCCTTTGTTAAACTTAAAGTAGACATAAGGACACATAGGTTAAATACAGTGTCTGCAACATACACAAGTTTAGATTTGATTGATTCTTGCTGAAGTTGGAATTCCTTAAATAAAATAGTTTCATAGATACAGTCTCCTCACACATAAATAGAATTCTGCTGCTAAGCAAAGCAATGAAGTGGAAACTAAAAAATCTTAATTGTACTTCCACCACTGAAGAACCAGGCTAAATTACACTATCAATCTTAGAGGATAAGGAAATAAGGGGCAGAAATCAGAAGGAATGTAATACTGCAAAGTAGGGGGAAAAAATGACAGCAGACTAGCAATTGCCACTTAAGTTTTTTATTGGTTTTCCTTTATTTTTGGTCCCAACTTTAGATTTGTTTCTCAAGACTTCCTTAAGGACCACACTTTTTACCATAAAACCAATATCCCTTACTTTGTCCTGTTCCAGGGAAAATGTAAAGTGTTATTGGATACTCAATAAAGGTGTGAAAACTGGTGAAACCATAACTTATCTCCGAGGTAACAATGTTACTGCACTGCAGAGATCTTTCATTTCACTGTTAATAGCCAGACAACAAAATTCAAAATACATTGCCTGGGGTACATCTCCACAATAAACTGAACTGAATAAACAAAAATACTGAAAGGAAGAGATTCTTCACTTCCCTATCCCTTTCTCCATTATCAGTCTCAGCCAAGCAGTCTGCTTCCTCCTGTACCAGCATGGACAATACAATAGTCACAACAGAAGATGATTTAATGCACTAGCCTGGCAAAACATACATACATATTATACGTGTGTGTTTGTACATCTATCTCTTCAGCATTCTTTGCATACAACTATTTTTTTCACATTTTTTGTGACCTGGATTTTAAAACTGAGACAAGCAGTGCAGTTCATTCAAAGCAAATGGTGGGAATGAGCAGCAAGGAAGAGGAAACAGCCTCTTTCCCTGGCCACAGGAAATGGTTAACCCAGGTCATCCCTGTTGTGAAACCTCAGCCCCGAAAGGAATTCAGTTGCTCCAACACCCTACTGCACCACAATGACAAACCTGCACACTCGGATCCAGACAAGGTTACAGGTACTTGCTTCTAAGCAAGATTTAAGAAAATGAATAGAGTGACTTAAAATCTAGGCATAGTGATTGAAAGTTTATGTTCAAAACAATTATTTTCCTCAACTAAGCAGTCCATATTCTTGCTTGTCCTTTGAGCTATTATAGCATTTATGCTCTGTCCTTTTTGCAGCATTGGAGCTTTTGACACACAAATCTACTTCTGAAGGATGGTGTCTATTATTGTACTACATAATTCCATTATTGCCTGTGACAAAAAAAAATTGCTTTCAGAAGTTCAAAACACTGAGTATACTCCACAGATATATTGCATAATACATTAGAGATTATTACATACTTCCAAGTTTTATTGATTCTAGTGACAGATTTCCAAACTACCAGAAAAAATGTACCAACCCAAAGTGTTAAAATTAACACCTATTTACTTAAAAATCTTCTAATTTCAGAACCAGCGAGACACAGGATTCATTACTAATGGAAAAGCTGCTCATAAAAGAAATGAAGAAAGATTTTTTTAAAAGACTGAAAATCACCTACCAATGCAGTCTTCCAATTTAAGGAAAAAAAAAAACCACCTCACTTTGCTGGGGTCTGACACAAGCCCAAAAATGAATCTCCTATATCCCAGGCTAGCATACTCAATTAGAGCTGAAGGTTTTTGAGCTACCCTATACTAATAATTAATATATGGTAATACTAAGCCTTTAATTTAGACCAACATGTAAGAGTTGTAAATTCCAGCAGTGAGTCATGACGGAGAGGGAGCAAGACACCTTCTCCTCCTCCCCCAATTAGGCAATAATTTGTTTGCTTCTTCAAACCTCCATTCTCAACAATTTTTATTTCTGAAGCTGCCTCCAGCTTTTAAGGACAGGAAAAAGAAATCTAAAAAGCCCTGAATGCTTAAAAAAAATAACAAATGCAAGCTTTGATTTTAATATTAATTGCACTGGACTCCAAATTCTTCAAAAAAGGCACCGTCTTTATTCTATGTATGGACAACTCTTAGCATAATGGGGGCTGTTCCACAGCTGTATGATATATTAATACAAATAAAATAATATGCTAGAATGTTTTTATAATATAGTAAGAAAGCCTATATTACACATCAAACTTGAATTTGTTAGATTAACATAACTCGATCGGGTGGAATGGCATGTTGCTGTCAAATAACTACCTATTCTCTCTGAAGTCTGCAGTAGGCAACATTCTTATATATGTTAATCTATGAAAAGAAATTAATAGAGAGCATCCTTTCCCTCAAAATTTTCTCATCTGTTTCATTAGAATCCACTCGTATATATTAAATATATTTCTACTATCAGAGCAGCTTATGAATAGCATTTTGTGTTGACATGGTGAACCTGATTAAATTATTTTTTAATAATAGGCCATATTATATCATCCTAAAAGAACAGTGGCATGATCCAAAAACCCACAAAATGGCCTTCAAGCTTTGTTGCAATAAATAACCTTATTAATAACGGCTGATAAACTTGCAAATTATTCTCTACAGTCAGTTCAGATTTAATCAGCAAACAAGGATGATATCGGTATTACTGATAACTATACAGCTCTGAATTAACTGCAATATATTTCATCTCGACATCACAGAAAATTTCTAATATTAATTTAAGTGTATTAAAGTGACACAACTTCCTTTAGGCTTTTACAATGCAGAATTGTATTAATACTGACCTTCCTAAAGGAAGAGAACAGTGTACACCTATTTGAAAATATTTTGGTTTTAAATGAGGAATAAGCAATGCCCACTTTGGACTTTTTGGGAAAGGTTTTAGACTGAATACACGGCCAGTGTTTACTCATTTGAAAAAAAAAATAAAACAACCAAACAACACACAAAACCCAACAAAAACACTTTTTTCTTAATTCGCCTGGAAGATAGCTTAATTCAAAAAATAACTACTGCAGATACTCATCTTTGCTTTGTGTTTTATCAGTCCTGTTATCTGTCTTTATAGGTCAGAAATGTATGTAGCAATTAAGATATTAATGCACACTGTAATACTCGAGATCCACTTGTATATTGTCTAGTCTAACATAAAATATGCATCAGTCATAGTCATCTTTGGAGAAGAGTTCAGTGTCACGCAAAATTAACTAGATTTAAAAAAAAAAAAATAAAAAAAAAAAAATCACTAAACACTACCCAAACTTTTCACTCTGACTTCTGTTAAAACAACAAACACAACCACCCGATACTACATATAAAAGCAGATGTGTCCAAAGTCTTTGACGCTAGCCTTGCACAAAGTTCCACAAGGTCCCTCCTAGATGCAGTCAAAAAAAGTGAGTGCTGGCTGCAACCTCAATGATATTAATTTCTCCCAATTAAGTTAAAGGCAAAGCCAGAAAAGCTCTGCAGCAACAGGTGCTAGAGGAATACACAATACACAATTCCTACTAAGGGATCCAGTCCATCACAACTTCTTACATAGTATCCACTATCACCTCTCTTACAACTTTACTGATGGCATACAGACCCTACATAGTCATGACTTTGGCATGATGTTACCTCACATATGCTGTAGAAAAATGATACCCAAAATTCAGGTAAAAAATAGGAAGTGTCATATACTTCTCAGCCGTAGCAGTTCCTTTTTCCATTGTGTCTCTCCTTAAGTTGGAAGACGGAACTCCTCATAAGTGGCTTTTTCTTGTCTGCACCCTTGTGTCCAAGGCATACGGCTTATACTTGTCAGCGGAGGCAATTTTGGAACTACCATCCAAGAACAAAAAACATTCACTGCATTCTTAAAGGAAAAACTTCCAACACTCTTCCAAAACCAAAATCTAGTGCCCTACCAAAAAAGACCCACCTTACCGAGGCAGAATAAAGTATTTTTTTTTTTTAAATAAGATGATTAGGCTCCTCCACACAGGATATAGATTGTGTGGCTGAAAGAGGAGCTACATCCACAATATTTTTGCAAACAAAATACAACTGTGACTGTTTAACCCAAAAGATTTCCTGTTTGAAAGGATATCACATAATTCTGGGTTTGCACATTTTATTCTAAAAATGCATTCAACACTAACCTTTTCTTTTCCAGTGAAAATAACCCATCACTATATTCAAGGCATATTTATACCAACTCTTCTAGTAAGTTCCTTAGTAGAGGTGAAACTCAGTGTAGCATCATAAGCTCAACATACACATAGCGCTTATGTCCTGAAGGCAATTAAAGAGTTTACAACGGATGTGGCTTGCCAGCAAAGCAAAAACAACAGGTGAGAAAAGTACAGTCCACATCATTATTAATTCTTGAAGCCCAGCTGTGTTCAGGACCAGGAACAAAGTTATTTTCATATTTTTCAAGAACAAAGTAGAATAAGCAATATGAACTTACATGGGAAGGATGCTAAAGAACACAGAAGGAGGTATCCTGGTCACAAAAGAAATCATAACTGACAAACACCTCTCAGAAGTAACTCTGCTCCCCATGTGGGGGAAAAAAACAAAACAGAAACAAAACTACGACCGGCAAAACACAGGAAAAGAGCAAAATACATCATTCCATTTTCTATGCTTCAGATACAAATTAATTCTTAAAAATGGCTGTAAAGTATGTAAAAGAACTACCAATCCAAGAACTGCCTCAATCAATTACTTCAAATATGATAAATGCAAGTCATAAGAAAGTATAAAAGTTTGATACCATTTCATTTTAATTTGTTGACACAGAACTGTAGTGATACGCACTTGTTACAACAGTCCAAGTTTAGCAGTATTAAAGTCTTTCCTCTTGTAATTACATGCTTTTGTTAATTATAAAAAAAAGAAACAAATGAAGTAGGATCACGGAGGAAAAAAAGCTTCTATGAATATGAATTAATTAAATTCCACCACATAACAAGTTAGATCACTGGCTTTTCACTTTTCAGAATACAAAATCTCCAGTAAAAAAAACAAAACAAAAAAAAAAACAGAAAAAACAGAAACAAACATTTGGTCCAGTTCTACAGCCATATGTTCACAATATTTTGATATTATATGATGATTATTCCAGTAAATGGGGTTGGTTTTTTTCATCCTTGCAGTCCAGAAATAAAAGAACTGGCATGAGAAACTGGAAAACTAAAGATGCTGTGACAGTGTCCATTTAAACACACATACTCCCAACTACCTTAGGATAGACTGTCCATAACAGCACCTAAAAGCTATTCAGAAAAGTAAAATATTTGTTATGGTAGGATTCAGACTCAGTAAACTCTAATCTGCAACATTACTACCACTGTAGGTAGCAAGGTAATTTGTTTTTATTAAAATTCAGCCGGCAGTATTAAAAATGCTTTGAAGTACGTTTCAAAAACATAATAAAAAGTCTGAATCTTATAACACCTTCCAATAAGCAAAAACAACTTCTACATTTAAACAGCCATTAAAGTAACAAAAGACACTGTCAGAAACACTCAAATAAGTAAAAAAAAAACAAACCAAAACCCCTTTTTATAAAAGTCAATCGCTGCACTACAGAAGTTATGACATTAGCCTGAAACCCACACCTGGGGTTAGTAATAGGAAGCAAACACATTGGTTCTGACTTAGCCTGTCATTGGCATGCTAGGTTTTCAATAAGGGTTTTATGCATGTAAAGCATTAACACAAGTTGCAACAGAAGCTGAAGGAGCTGACAGTCACCTTGGGTTTGTTTTTACAATCTCACATCCATATGCAAGTCAATGAACTTTGCTGCTGGTTTCTAGTGTGCCTAGTGCACTGAAATTCTTAATACAGTATCAACAGAATATTTTGGTACCTTGCAGTTGAAAGTTTAAGAGCAACCACATTAAAAATCTTGTCATAATACCAGGCTTTTAAACACTACCTGTACTCTTCAATCTGAAATTCTAGTCCGAGCTATTTATTTCTTCCTCCCAGTCACGAAACAAAGTTAGAGCAATCAAATTTTGTAAAAGATGCCTTTAATATTCTCACCGAAAAGCACTGTGCTGCAGTGCTTCGGTTGGGAACACTGCAGAGGAACTGTAAATAAAAAACTCACTTCTATTGAAATTAGAGGAAAACAGGGGAGGTACTCCCTTATATGTAGCACCTCATAAACCCACACTTGAGATCAAACAGAGTTTGAAAGAAACCAGCAAAAAGAATGTAATTGTTTATTACTCAGTCTCAGAGGATCCTGTCATAAAACGAACAGTCATCAGGAACAACTCTCTTCTGACCACTGCACAAGCCCCCAGCCACGGGGGAGGGAACGAGACGGGAAGGAAACCGAGAGAGATTCTGTCACAGAAGACAATCAAGGTTGTTTGCGGGGAAATGAAAGGCTTTATCTTCGATAAATAAGCGACGGTTTCACAAAAGAGGTGGCAGAAACTGAGAAGGGAGCCCGCCTTTCCCTCAGAGGCGGCGAGGCAGCCGCCGGCACCCGCCTGACAACCGGCACAAGGGCCGGAGCCGCCTGCCCCGGGACTGGTTAACCCCTCCCCACGCCCGGGCGGCGAAAAACTCGTGTTTGGAAGGGAAAAAAAAACCAAAAACTAAACCAAACAAACATACCCCCCACGCACGCACACCCACTCACACAAACACAGCAAAGCCACCCACGCGCCACACCGGGCCTCGGCGGCCACGGCGGCCACCAGCGGCTAGCAGCGCCAGCCGATACCCGGACAGCGAAACCTGCGCTGCCCACTGCCCCCCGCCGAAACCTCTGAGGGGCGGGGAAGGAGCCCTGACAGGAGGACACGAGAGCAGAGCCCGGGGGGACGCGGCCCTCAACCTGTCACGGCTGGTGCAACGCGGAGAGCGGCTCGGCTGGCAGCCCCTGGCTGAGAGGAGGAGCGGGAGCAGGTCGTGTCCCCCCCAAAAGTCAGGGACGGCGGTGACCGGCAGCCCCACCCCCTGTGGGGAGCCTGCCGGCATCTCCGCAGCCCCGTCGCCCCCTGCCCCGGCTGGCCAGGGCTCGGGCAGGGATGACGCCGGCACCGCTCACTCCATCCGCCGCCACCAGCCCCACAGGAAAAGGCAAGGCGTCCCACCGCCCGGCAGAGCGGCGCCAGGCCGGGAAGGCGACGACGCGAACTCAGCCCCTTCCCACTCACCGGCATCATCTCCGCAGCCGTCCCCCAGCCAGCCCCGCCGAAGCTGCCGCCGTGCCGTGCCGGGCCTCTCCTGCCGCCGCCGCCTCTCACCGTGGAGGACGCCGGGCTCGCCCTGGCGGCTGTGACAGGTGCCTCCCGCGCGTCTCGCTCCCCACAGCGGGCGGAAGGAAGAGGCGAAGGCGGCGGCGGCGCCCGGGTTCCCAACCCCCCTCCTCCTCCTCAGCGCGGCGGCGGCCTCCCTGCCTCCTTCCCTCGGCGCTTCCTGCTCCCCTCCGCCCGCGCCGCCCAACCAGGGGTTAATCGCCGCCAAGGCCTCATTGGCCGAGGCGGGAAGGGCCGGGGGCGGGGCGGCGGGAGGCGCGCGCACGGCCCGAACAGGGAGGGGGGACGGGAGTTGCGCGGGTGCGCGCGCTGGTGTCACACGTGACCGCGGGCGCTGCAAGGCGGCGGGACCCGCGTCTTCCTCTCGCCCTTGCGCGGGGGGCGGTTTCCCTCATGGACCCGCCGTGACCTCCTCAACCCCCCAGGACCGTGTTTTGCGTGGGCCCCGTCCCGCCGGTTCTTCCCGCAGCCCCGCTCCGGGCCCGGTCGTCTCTTCCCCCTGGCGCTGCCCTGCTCCCAGGCCCCCGGCTGGCGCTGCCTCCTCTGAGCGGGCTGCCTGTGGCCGATCGCCCGCGGGCCCCGGCGGTGGAGGAAGGGGCGGTGGTCCGGGGCGCTTTCTGCCCCTGGAATGTGGGGAATGCCGCGGCGGCGGGGCGGCTCCGCGCGGCCCGGCCCCAGCGCGAGCTGCGCGCTGGTGTGCGGAGGAGCGGGACGCGGCCCGTGGGGCGTGCGGGGACGCGGCAGGGGGGCGTTGGGGGGTGGGTGGGTGTTTCTGCCCAGGACCCTGGCGTCAGGTTTGGTCTCGTGTTGACCAGTAAGGTTTGGTTTCTTCATTTTGTGGTGTCTCATTCTGTAGAGCCCCAAGAGCAAGGTGAAAGTGAACAGCTTGGAAGATGTCAGGCTCAAGGATAAGGGAAAACCTCACCATCTGCCAGTGCTGCAACACAGGCAACAAAATTCATATTGCTGTGAGTCGTGAATCCTGATCTACAAAATACATGGACCTACCCAATACTTCAGCTGTTTCTGTAAATGGCTGGTTTCCAGTCTTTGTTGCTTTCCTTGTAGAACACCATGACAGATCTCAGCTAGGAGTGAGAAAAATGATAACTTGGGAAGTTCTGGAGAGGAGCTTAGATATTGTTTGTGTAAGGCTTTGAGGGGAAGTGATAATAGCATATTAATCTCAAATACGAACTTGTAAGTTAAATGTAACCTATTAATGCAAGATTCTTTAACAGATAATTGTGTAAATTATCTTACAATATACATGTCTGAGATCTCACTGTGTATCCTTATCAGTGTATTTGCAGGCTCTGGTGTCAGCTTTGTGATAGGTCAAAGTTTCTGCTTCTTTTAATAAATTTGCCGTACGGGAAAAACCTATTAGCATCACAAGATAATATTTTTGTCAGTTTCAAATTATTTTGCAAGTACTATTTGGAGTGCTACTCGCTTACAATAACACTTATCATACTTGATTTCTTGTAAACTGTGATTCTGCTCGCACGCACAGCTTTGAAAATAGGGAAGACTATGATACTTCTGACCAATAAAAAACTTTTAAGATCTACTTGGAATAATAGTATTAACCTTCGACTAGCCTGACTGAAATGAAACAGGCTATAACGTGCTCATAGTTATGTATCTTAAGAAATTTTAAAAAATCATCAAATTCATACTAATCTTTAGTGAACAAAAGAATAGCAGTGAATAGAAATGTACTGGTCTTACTATTTGTGGTGAAATTCTAATTTTAACAACAAGGGAATTACACACCTTTTGTCACATTTGTTCTTTAAAAATTACTGTCTTTCTCATTAACTGGGTTAGATTTTTTGCCAGTCATTCTTGAATAATGGTCTCTAATTTCTTTGCAGGTATAACTTATAGCTGACTTCTTCCTATTTTCAGTGATTGATGATAATAAAAACTAAAATACTATAAATATTACCCCACTATTACTTTTCCATTGCAACAGTAGGAATGCTGAGGAAAAGTGGGAGAATATGGCGCAGACAGTTGCTCCTGGGAAGGAAGGCACTCCTCCATGCAATGCCTCTATTGGAATAATGGCCTCTAGTATAAAAGTTTGTTGATCTTGCTTTTCTTTTGGCAGATGCAGGTTCAGCCAATGCAGCAACCAGATAGACTGGATACTGTGGACTGAGGAAATGTCTTCAAAAGGTATTATAGTACATACTTCATATGCAAGTCTGTTCCTACTCCTATTTCTGCTTCCCTTGGAAAAAAAAAAACAACCCACTTGGCGTATCCCTTCCCATCTCCATTTTCCCATAGAAATGAGGACAGAAGAAAAATAATAATATTTACAAAGCATAGGACTTAAAACTCTGCCTGCAGTGTAGTAAATTCGTTAACATTTCTCCCACAGAACAATCTTTTTGGGAAGCAATGCTTTATCAGTTAAGGCACAGAGCAGGCATTATAAAATTTCCTAATTCCAGCTTACAGCTACAAATGTTGTGTTTACTGTGAGCAGGAAAATGGTCACTTGTAATCATGTATAAATTTTTTCCCCATTGCCCATGCATCTCCATCCCAAATGACTGGTCCAACTTTGTAGAAATTATGTTGCTTGGACAAAGTGGCCAGTGATAACTACAAGTTATTTGCCTGTCTTAGATCAGTGAGGTTGTGTGAAAGCAATCGTGATTTGGGGAAAAGCTGAGAGAGGAAGTATGGAAGTAGATAAAGTTATGGAAGTAGATAAAGCCAGAGATAACAGAACTCAAAATTATTTCCATGCAAATACATTGCCTTTGTGAGAGTTGCTCTAATTTTGCTGACCTTTTTCTAAAGGAAAGGGTTTGTGCTTATTTGTTGGTATGAGTATTAAAATGTGTTATGCAAATACCTTTTATGCTCCTCTTGGCTCTTAAAAAAAAAGAGCAATACTCACTAATTTTACAAACTGAAGCCACTGTAGCTTAGCAGACGTTTATTCAATTTACAACATCAAAAAATGAAGAATTACTGTTCATTAGTTATGGCATGGTTAGTTTTTGAGATTTGCGCTGAAGTCATGTTTAGATAGAAATTGAAATTTGATTGAAATGTATCAACTATCATTTTAGTGTTTTGCTAAAATACCTGAAATTTATGGGTACATAGAGAAAAAATACCAAAATATGGTTTGTATTT
>VZTO01012223.1:22355-40282 GCA_013400615.1 Syrrhaptes paradoxus
ATACTGTGAAACCACAACCAAAGAAATCATAGTACCCTTAGCAGAGTTTAATTAAAACTTCCAAATAATCCATTCTTGTGGTGGTCAGTTCATTTTGAGTTAGGGGAGAGTGATTGTTTCCAAGTAGTTTGCCTGCAGCAGTGCAGTAGAATACAGGAATTTCTTGTTTATGAGTTCTTCATAAATTACCAGATCAGAGTCACATGGCTTTATACTCTTAAAGAGAATATTAGCTGCTAAATGTTAGTTGCTAAAGGTCATGGAATTATGGTATGAAGAGCTTGCTGTTCAAGTGCTATCTTGTCACTTCTTGTTCCTCCAATTACCGAATTGTCAACTAACATATTTAATGCCTCAGGGAATCTCCTATCTTATTATTCTTTCCTTCCTAGTAGTTTTACAGATTTCCGTGAATGAAACAGTAGAGATTTCACATGTTGATTTCCTCAGTTTCATTCCAGCCATCTGGTGGTGATGTCACATATAATCACCTATGTCTAACAAGCACGTGATGCTTTTCCTTCCTTGGGGACTGAAAGTACAATACACACATACATAACCAGCTCTGTATCAGGCTGTATTTGTACTTCAAACAGAGGTCTGCTATCATGATTCAGATAAATAGACTAGTTCAGCTGTTTTAGTTACTTTAGATCATTTCCTGCAACTTCATACATCCTCCTGATTAACATGAATACACATTTGGGTTTTTCCAAGTTAACCATTAAAGAGGTCAAGTAGGTTGGGCCCTGTGACTAATGTTTCCTTGGCTCTGACTGTATTTTGCTGCTCCCCTCGCGTATTCCATGATACTTCATGAGCATGCAGGGGATACTTCAAGATTCCTAATTGTAGGAAAACACTTGAAAATGTTCTAGAAATCTCAGAGTTCCACAACGAGAAATCCTGGCCATAAGCAAGACCCAGTATGGAGGGGCAAATACAGAAGTACACATAGAAGACCACATCCTGCATTAGCATTGTCATGATTAATACAGCTCCCTACTGCTGAACTTTCATGTTCTGTATTGATTTAAAAACAATTGCCAATGCCACAGCAAAACTCGGTCAAGATGGTGCTGCAGTAACTGAATGAGGCTTTTCAACCCCTATAGGAGTTTGTTTTACTAACACTGCAAAGGTAGTAAACGTTCCGTTTTCCTCATTGCTGATGCCTTATTACAGGCAACAAATGAAAAATGCAGTCGCTGAACTATTTTACTACACAAAGTTTAAATGTAATCCACTTGTTTTAGAAATGCCAGCAATATAAAGAGGCAGCAGCTAAATGGAAACAACATGATATGTCAATGAGCAGCAGGCATTTCCCACACCAGTATTTAATTGTGAATCTTGATGAATATTACCTCCATGGATAAAAGTCCTGATCTTAGTCATTTGCATAGAAAATGGGTTTGTTCAGGAGCTGAGGCTTATCTATACAGACACTTACCTGGAAGAAAACCTTTTGGTTTAAGTTAGCTTTAGAAATCACCTTAGCTAAATGAGGAAAAAAAAGGTACATATTCTAAAATAAGAGTATTCACTTCAAAGGTACTCCTTTGCAATACTTCTCTACCTAGACCTACGCTCTAGATGTTAGTGCCGCAAAGAAAACAGATTACTCCTTCCACTTGCTCACTGTAAATAAGAAATGACACTTACAATGCCTTAGCTAATTTTCCTCTATTGTCTTTTGTACTATATTGGTATGCTTCCACATAGAGAAGCAGAAAGTATACAGATAGTACTACAGGTGTTACACATTATGGGTGTGTTCATTTCTGCTTTTGAGTCAAGCCACAGACTGAAAGTTAATTTCCTCTTGTATCCCACTCAAGTAAAAAAAAAACTATTTAAAACATTAACACCAGTTTTACTTCACNCCATTCTCTTTTGCAGAGATTTGTGTGTTAAGGAGCACAAACAGGAAGGAATATTCAGCCTTCATAGAAATTTCTGACAAAGATGCACTAATGGAAGAACCAGTTACAGATAACATTATTTCAGTAGTTTTCATAACCCAGACATTGCTGCGCATATGCACTTTCCCTACTAGAAAATAAAGCGAGACAGATATCAAGAAGCATTGAGAGTTGAAATAGGTTAATTTTATATAAAAGTGCAGTTAACTGTGCTCCAAGGGCAGGTTAGCATAAGCTCCTCTGGCTTTTCAATTAACATCCAGCTCAGACAGCATGTTGATGTAGCTCGGTTCCAGTGTGCTACATTCTAGCTAAGGTGAAGCAAATCCTGCAGTGATTAATGTTTTCTCCCTAGCTTGTTTTCTTCAGCTCTGTAATTGAAAACTGCTAAAGCAGGTCATTTGAAGTATGTGTAGTATGCTAGGAACTATACCTTAGTGATCATAAATTTGCATTACAAATGCAGTTATAGCTCCTTACCTGGCATAAATTATTACCTATACCACAACTCTGACCCACCCTGTAATCACTACTGACCTAGTATCTGTTCATTTGAAGCTCCATTTTCTTCTAGCTTTTATTCTCTGTTCCCTTCTTCTGGATGCTTTTGGTTTTATGTAAAGAAACAAATAGTGAGTTTTTCTTACTTCTCATTCATTCTTCTGCAGTGAGGAAACACTGAAAAACCCATATAAAAATTATGAAAGTTATGAAAGAATCAGCTAAAACGTATCAAGGGAAGATGCAACAACCAGGAAAACTGTGGAAGGTGGAAGAAATGTCAAGAATGTGTGAAAGAGAAATGTCACCTATTCTTTAAAACTGAGTAGTGCCATACCTGTCTTTTTTAAAAAAAAGCTTTCAGAGAAACATGACTGGTAATTTTACTCTACTCATTGTAGGTACAGCTATTAGGCTTAAGCATAAGTATTAAAGGCAACACACTGTTTGGAATGTTTAGCATGAGCAGGTGAGGTTATCAAGCTCCAGAGTATTCAAATACAAAAATTTTAAGTTATGGCCAGATACTGCAGTCAGAAAGACTGAAAAGCAAGACTTTAATCAAGCTGAGAGATTTAAGATGTTTTAGTGAAGTAGTTAAAAAGATGTACGTAAGCATTAAGTCATTAAAATGACAAGCCTCTTAATCTTCTCAAAAGCAGATTAGGCTAAATTTAAACAAAACATGACACGAAGTCCCAATTTTGGTTTTGTCCACTATGTATCCTTGGTAGAGAATTCAGTATGTACAGTTCTGAAAACTGATTTCTGTAAGATAGTAGAGCTTTGTAGAGTCTAACATATAATATGTAGTTACTTCAACAACTATCTGCAAAAACCACTAAGGACCCATCCTAGTAATACATATATTACTTCTTAACTTTCAGGAAAAAAGAAAACTCTTTGAAGTCAGTTAAATGTTTATGTCCATGTTAACTGCTACTATAGTATGTGATTTTGTTATTCCCTTTACATTCTGGGATTTTCATAAGCTAAATGGCAGATGAGAGTCCATGTAATATCAATTTTCTCATACAATATGGACATGTTATCACTTACTCCTTTGCAAAATTTGTGACTAGAAGAAGAGCCTTTTGGAATAATTCCTTAGCTCTACTGAATATGAAGAAAAAAAAATATAGTTACCAATAACATACTTTAAAAAAACATCTGTAAACATTTTGTATGGTGTTTTAATAACAGTACAGCTTTTGCTTTTAAACCTTGCAGAACTAAGAACTCTTTAAAAATGCAAGCTTTTAAAAATAACTTTTTGTACCATTAATTGCACTGCAAGTTGACAAAAAGCTGTGAATTAAGTCCTCACACTTAGCATACTATTAAAGTAAATGGAATACTTAAAAAGTTCTAGCCAAAAAAGATACCATTAGAAAAAAGAGGCTTAATGCTACTGTAAGTAACTTTGGCTAATTCTATTACAAAGTTTAGTTATAGAAATCTGGTCTTTTTCAAAGTACTGTTGAAAAAGTTTAATGTGGAACTTGGAAGAACTGTAGAAGACAAAAATGCTTATTCTAAAAATTAGGTTAGCAATGCACTCCAGCATACTTTGTCTAACATGTTTAATTCCTTGTTGTTCAATTGATTTATTCTTTAATTACAGCAGATGGATCAGGTACAGCTTTAGAACTTCCCTATGGTTGTAACTTGCTTCATTTACAGTAAAGATGATGAACCACCAAATTCATCCTCCAAGAAGGTCTTTAATGATGGCCAGCACCAGAGGACTCTGAAACAAAGACACAATTTAGACTGTTCAAACAGTAGAGCAAATCAATTCAGAAATGTAGTTTAGAACCTTGAACAGACAACTGTTATCTACATCTGACCACAAGAATTGGCAGATTCAACTGCCCTGTCAATTAAAACCCTCAAACCACATACATAAACTTGGCCAATACTAAAAATCCTCTAATCCACTAATTACACATTTTGAAATGTAAATAATGTTTGCATATACAAATTCAACTGTGAGCAAACGAGCTATCTATCATAGTGCAGAAAGTTAACAGAGACATAGCAGCTCATGAAAAATTAAATTCCAATGTGATGTCAGAAGAAACTGCCCATAAATGTCTAAATGCTACTTTATAGAGGATATAAAAATACAAACTCAAAATACAAGTTTAAACTTCTTAGTTTCTTGACAGCTGAAATAGCAGCTACTCTTGAGATACTGCTGATTTAAGTAATTCCGTTAAATGGAATTATTATTATTATTATTTGAAAGAATGTGTGTACCCCCCCCCACCATCAAGGCATACACTTTCCATTCTGCTCCTAAAAACCTATGCAAAAGACAGTTTAAGACAGAGGTATCATCTGTGCAGATTCAGAGATGTTTCTAGGCTGTAAAACCATCAATACAACCAAAACAACATATTTTGAAGTAGCCTTTAACGTTTTTGAAATCCATGACTTAAAGCCCAAACTTACATAAAATCTGCTGAGCTAATTTTTACTGTATTCATTTAAAAATACAACAAGTCATTACATTCTTAATACTTACTATCTGCCACTGCTTTTTTGCCTGGAAAAAAAAAGAAAAAAAAGAGCTGAACAATGACAGTTCAAAAAAATTTTTTTGCAGATAGATTATACTACTTCTAATTTGCTAACTTAGCTTGAGCAAGATTTAAAAAGAGTACAACATGTACTTTCCATAGTACATATCAGTAAGTTATCTTGATTTTTTAGAAGTTGTTTTTAATTAACCAAGACGCTATGCATCTAGAAATTGTAGCCATCAAGACTTCTACTGTAATTCAGAAGAAACGTACAGTGTGTTACTATTTTACATAAAATATGGATATATATACGCACACAACATACATATGTGAACTGAAGTGATAAGAATACTGTCTGTTTTAAAATCTTCCTTTGTAAGTAAAATAGCTTATTTTACATTCCCATTTTAATTATTCTCCTAAAATACCACTTCACCGTGATCAGACAAAAATAGATGGAAAAAATTCTTAGTAAGACAGGGAAGAGAGGCTGAGCAGTTCCACCCTTGGAAATAATAATTTGAATTACGAATAAGACCATGAGCACCCTGACCTAACTTTGATCTAGTTACTTTAAGCAGTGGTTTGGACCAGGTGACCTCGAGAAGTCCCTTCCAGTCAAAGTTATTCTACAGCACACTCTTCTGTAAATATATGTATTATTTACAAAGCTGTTCCCCAAACTGTGGAAAGAGCTAAAGATATTTAAAGCTATTTTCACATTAAAATAATGCTTAGCATACAGTTGCTCCATATCAAGATTTTGGCCCTCAAAACTCTACACCACATTATCGAAATCATAAATGAACATAAAAGTAGCACGACATGAATACAAACTTGAAACAGTCTGTCAATTTTGAATTATCCTTGAAATTAAACAAGTTAAAGCAAAAGTTGAACTTTTTTTTTTTCTCTCTGGCTCTTCAACTACTTGTATTTACTTAAGCTTTTAAGTGTAGTGTAAGAGTTTTGGACATGCTACAAGTTATATGGACAAAGCTAGAGAAATGTTGAGGTGACATCACTCAGCTGTTCCCACAGTGCGGGGTTCCTTTCCCTGTCAAGTTTGTCTACGGTTTATAACATTTCATTGTTCGTGACATCTAGTTAAGTTTTTGACTTGGAATTTTTTCAGCATAAGCTTAACTGAAGAACAGAACCTTTAAAACACTATAATATGTTGTAGCCTTCTGCTTTGAGGGACCTGGCCCACTCAAATTTATTACATTTTACATTAAATGTAATAAATTTTTACATTAAATGTTCTATTTCATCCTCTAAGTGATGCAATATCACAAAGTAACATGCATTTTAATGATCAGTGACGTACCTCACTTTTTGAGGTGCATCAGCCCAAAATACACTTAAGTGCTTTAACTTTCACAAGAACCTTTTAAAAACCATTTTTTTGCAGATCTTGAGCAAAAACTCAAAAAACAAGGATTCTAAAATTCTAATCAAACTAAGTTGTAGTTCAGAACAGTCTTACATTCACCTTCAGGACAAATCTACAGGAGAAGTCTCTGGCTATACATTGCAAGTTAGGTGTCTGTTTCTAGAAACAATTCCTGTGTTACCTATTCTTCATAATGTAGGCACAGTTACACTGGTATTTCAGTATTTTTGTTAGCGTAACCTTCTACACTGACCATGTTTAAACTTCTAAATTCTTATAGCAAAGACCTGGCTTTAAGAAAGAGTGCTAATTTCTTATTTGCTGAATAGTTTAAATGACTGATTTCTTACTGTTAAGGATATTCTTACCTATAAGGTAACAGCTAATGAAGACAATAACGTGTAACTTACCACCATATGAAATTTTGTAATAGACATAAGCTGTTAATGCTACACCGACCCATATTTCTTGATACACGGTAGTGAAGTAGAATTTCATGGCCCTCCAAGACTTTGGAATCATGGTCTGCACCATCTGAAAATTTTAAGAAGTTTTGTAATCATGAGTTTTGCAACTGTATTCTTCCAGGCTATATTATATATATATATATATATATATATACACACACACACTTATATATTTTTATATATACATACTCCTGATACATATCAGCAGTAGTTTACAAGTTAAAAAAAAAATCCCCAAACATGCGAAAGTACTTATTCCAAAGCAAAGCAATGAAAATTGAGAGTTAAGGTCATAATTTATAGGCCAAGACAATAAAAAATAATAAATTACAGCTGATGAAAGGGTTCAAAGATGACTCACTATAGCATTTACAGAGTAGCAATAGCTACGCTCCTCTCTATCAGTGACACTTTTTTTAATGTTTCCGTACTCTCTTAGGAGGAAAGCCTCACTCCAGACAAACTGGAGAGACTCCCTTTCACTGCCCAGTCAGTTTCCCTTCTTCCCCTACAGCTAAGATGTCTCTTCCAAAATTACTTAAAATAGCAAAATAAACAATGTTAAGCTACTGAACGAATGATTTATCATGCATATTTTACTTTCAAAATGTGCCCCAAAGAGCAAGAAGCCTATTGTTTTTCCTTTCTATGCAGCTGTTAGACAAACAGAAAACTACAAGATGTTTGAAAATAAAGCCTACCCTAACTCCCATTCAACATGGTTGTACACATTTGCACCACCTTGCACTGAAATACTATGTTTTACTGTCTTACATACAGCACTTCAACCCAATAAAGTCACTATTTACACTTATTACAATCCAATTAAGTCAGCTTACGGACACATACATATACATATGGACAATATATGGTAAACCAGAGTCCCAGAAAAGAAAGCAGATTTAAACACCTACGAGGTAATGCTTAGTTATTTGCTATTAGTAAATGTAAAGCATCCTTTGGCATGCATCAAAGAGAAAAAGATGCAAGGGTAGCCAATGTCAAAACAACTAGAAAAATCTAGAGACTTCTTAAAGATTTAAAGCATCTTCATGGTAATTCATTTGTAATTACAAATAAACCCACATTTACTTATTTATGGACAGACATTTCAATCAAATTTATTATTGTGGACAGATTTCCTGAAACAGTGTTGTGCTGTACCAGTACCATTAAGAACACTGCATCTCCCCCAAGGTTTCCAGGATTGCAGTTTCAGATGAACAATGACGTAACAGGAGTAATTCTGCTCCAGCAGAATATCAAGACCTACTAACAAACAAGGAGAGGGAACAGAAAGGAGGAAAGGATTTCCCCCCTCTACAGAACACGGAGAATCAGCAATGCCATTCCCCATTAACACCCTGCTAAAACCCGGCAGAGACCTTTCCCCGAGACCTCGCTGGGCGCGATGGCGGTCAGGCCCTTTTTTCTGACATCTATCCACAACAACGCCGAGTATGTTTTTTCTCCCTGACCTCCCCGCCGTGACCCCACCGCAGCCCCGGGAACCTGCCGCCCGCGCGGGGCCTGTCCTACAGCTCCTTCCGCGCAGGGGGGCGGGGGTAACGGCACAGCTCGGGCGCCGCGGCCCCCCTTCCGCCTGCTTTCCCAGGCTGAACCAGAGCTGTCCCCCCGAGACACCCTTGAGCGACGCCTGCCAACAACCGGCCGCTCTCGCCTGGGCCCAAACCCACCGTGAGAGCCGGGAGCGCGGGGCCCGGAGCGAAGGTCACCGAGGGGAGTAAGCTCCGCTACCGCCGCGGGGGATGCTGGGAAGGGACGAGCCAACGAGCGATGACATGGAACCAAGAGAGGTGCCGCCGCCGCGCAGCGCCCCCTATGGCTGCGGAGGACGAGAAAGCGCTCCGCGCCCCAGCTTCCAGCAGCCAGCCCGCGCTCCGTGCCGCTGCGCCTCCCTCCTCCCCCGCCCGCCGCTCCTCGGGCCATGGAGCGCGCGGGGGAGGCAGCCTCGCTCAGCGCAAAGTCTCGTCACGTCCCTGCGCCCCCTCAGCCGCTCCGGGGCCTTACCCGGCCCTCACGGAGTGCACGTCGCCGCAGAAACACATTCAGTCCCCGGGCCCGCCTCGCCGCGGTGTTCTGCCCGGTCTGCGCTTCGCTCCCGCTTCCCGCGAAGCAGGCACAGCGAGTGTCCTGTGCAGGGACAAAACCGGGAAGGGCCCGTCGCGAGCCTTTTGTAGCATGTCGCTTGTGCTGGGTCAGGTTCGGGAGGACTGAGGCATCTACGTGCTTGTGGGCCACCTCCTGCAGGCAACGGGGAGGGACTGGGCGGCTGGGATTCCAGAGCAGCTCCCGGGCATTGTGCTGTGGGTGCGAGGGGGAAACTGACGGCCCCGCGCCCCTCGTGGCTGAGAGGGAACCGCCGGGACGGGCTGCCGGACCCTTCGGCTGAGCCCTCGGGAAACCCCGCAGCACTGCCGGCAGCAACCTTCCCCCCCCTGCGGCACCTCGCCCTCGGGTCACGTGCCAGGGACGGAGTGGGGCCGTGGGCGGGAAGAGAGGCGGGGCAGGCGCGCAAGCGCGTGGCGGGAGCTGTGGTGCGAGGCGCGGGAGCTGAGCCGCGTGCCGTGGCGCGCCGCCATCATGCTGCGGCAGCTCACCGCGGAGCAGATCAGGGACTGGTTCACCATCGGCAAAGCCGTGACTGGCGTCGAGATCTTGGGCGAGGAGGTGCAGGCGGGTGCCCTGTACAGCCCCCCCCGCCGCCCGCCAGGCCCGGTCGCCGCACGGGAGCTGTTAAAGCCCACGGGGTGAGTGCGGGGCGCTGGGCCTCTGCTCTCGGCAGCGGGGAGATGCTGCTCGGGGCCGGGGCGAAGGGCCATGTGCAACGGCACCTGGGCCCTCCCCTCATTTGTGTGTGTGGCCCCGAGTGTGGGGGGCACTTCCCCAGGGCCTGCGCGGCCCCTGGTGGCACCCCCGCTGTGCGTGGGCTCGGGGGTGCTGCGGCTGTTGGGTTTCAGCCCGGCGCCCTCGGTGTGTGTGTGGCTGTGGTGCAGGTGCGGGTGGGAGTGGCTCGGTTCGTTTAATACCTGAGTTGTTTGCTGGTTTGCTGCTTACCTCTGTTGTGTTGATCGTCCCTGGGCATGCTGCGTGCTGGGTTTGCTTTCTTTGAAGTGCATTATGCTTTCAAATTTGTGAAAAACTGACTTCTTATCTGTTTTTCCTTGTAATGTTCCTCTCCAGCCAGTTTTCCAGTAGTTGAGATACTGATGTCACTTACAACAGCTGTTCTCAGTTATTTTCAGACTGAATCTTTCTCTTTCCTTCCCTGTAGGAACTTTTGTTTTCTCTGAGCAGCAGTTAACACTGCTTTCCTGAATCGATTGCTATGTGTTTTCTAACTAAACTGTGTATGTTTCTTGCTCTTGTGACCTATCTGAAGCACTTACTTGGGTAAAGCTAGTTCAAGGTATATTGGCATGGCGCTCCTTGGGTTTGCTTTATTCTCAGATGGCAGAGTTTACAGCCAAGGAGGAGAACTGGGTGTATATTTGCATAGCGGCCAGGTACGTTTGATTTTTACTAGTGTCTGGATATTGAAAACAAAAAAAATACTCTCCCCTGGGTGCTGCCTAAACTGGAAGGTGTTGTGGCAGTGCATAGTAATCTTAGTATTTAGAGCAGGTTTGGTTAGTGCATCCATAGTTGCTGTAGAACAGTGTTTTGTATGCTGTTCTGTATAGTAAAGAAAAATTGAAAATCAGCTGGAGGTACAGTCTTTTTTTTTTTTTTTTTTTTTTTTCCCCCCTGTATATAGCAGTATGGGTGGCTGTGTTTCAGGAACTCTCTTAAAGGGTGTACAGTGGCTTCTGAGAAAGAGTGAACCTTTTGCCTAACATCTTAACAGCAGATATTCTGAGAGCTCAGCAAAGACTATTCAGGCTATCAGTTTCTGTCTTTGCTTCAAGGATAGGACAAAGCTGGCACATCAAAATATCTATCCCCTCTTACCTTATAATGTAAAAGGGCTGCCACTAGCAAGCTCTGAATCTCTGAAAGTGCTACTGGATTTTATGCAAGTATAGTCTGTTTTAGTGTTTCCTTCAAAATTCTTGGTTTGTTTCTTGGGAAAATCAAAACCAAAATTATTTCAAATGCCTATTTGTATTTATTTCAAGACGGGTATATGACTGTTGATGGAGACCGTTTTCATACTACTTTTGTCTAAATTTGTATATAAGAATGTGTAGGATTAATACCAAATTGGTAACGGTGATAACGGGTGTGTTATTGCAGGCAAGCGTGTATAATAACTAATATTTTACAAAAATGTTACCGAGACTGTCTAATGGAATCTAAAAGCTTCATGTCTCCCTTAAAAAGAGCTGTAGAATGTGTTCTCTTGCTTTACCAATGATGGCTCACTTTCCAAGGCTTCGAAGATTATTTTGTAATCTGAACAACCTCTAGAATAGAAGTGTTAGTGGTTGAGCTTGTTAGGGAAAGATAATAGTGCTCAGAAATTGTGGTTGGGATTTTGGTCCGTAAATAGCTCATTGATTAACTTTTTAATTCCTCTGATTGTGTTTAATTGAATGAAAAGAAATTTAGACCCTTAAATCCTTCCTTGTTATCAAACAATTGTGTTTTACATTAAAACATGTAAAGGCTTAAGTGTGGAAAAGGTGGGTATTCTCTCTTGGATTTCTTGCATTTCATAGGTATAGCTTTCACCAAGTTATCCCTTTTTTATAACCACCTTATTTGGCTAAAAACATTGCACGCTGTTTGTTCTGCCTGACACTTGTGCAGTGGGAGACGTGGCTGCCCTTTGCAGCTATAACCACTCACCTTTCTGTCACGGGAGCGGTTTGTGTCAGCTGCCTGCCTGGGTCAGAAATATCAGCTGGGTTAGTGTAAGGAGCAATATAGTTTCTGATCAATGTATGCAAATCATGTAGGCCATAAATAAAAAGTGGTTAAAGAAACAGTTGTGTTCTCAGATGGTAATCTTCAGCAGGGAAATGCTGACTGATCTACAGCCATGTTACTGCTGTCTGATATAGCTGACAGCGAAGTGTAAGCTAAATTCCAGAAAATAGCTCAGCTTAGCTGGTGGACTGAGATACAGATTCTCTTTGTAGCATGTTGTGGTTAACCTACCAGACCTCTTTAAAATATGTTTAACTTTTTTAGTTTGTCTTCTTGCTCTTACACCTTTGCTTTTTCTATGCTTTTCTCTACGTTTTAATTAGAGACAGAGTATGTAATATGTTTATCAGATGAAAGTGTTCATATTCTGTAAAGTTACTGCTTATTTCTGTTTTGAAAAAAATGGACAAAGTGAGGTCTTAGTGAATGGCATTTTCTCAGCCTTTGGATATTTTTTTCTTCCTGTACCCTGTCCCATTCCTAGTTTGTTTGGTTTTTCCCTCTACTTTCCCCTCAAGCATGGACATGAGAACTAGATGCAGGAGCCTGGTATCAGTTTCATCAATAAAACCTATGTAAAAGTAGGTAAGCCTTTTTGTGCATCTGTTCAGCATTGCGTTGGCTATAATGCCTAAATGTGTTTTTTGACTACTATTCAGCAAGTGCCTTTTAGTGTATGTTGTTGTTGATGGTCCTTATTTCAGGACTTAGAAGACTGCATTTGCTTATATTAAAGTGAAATTGAAGTGAAATTTATGAAGAATGGGTAAGTTGTATCTGTGGTCATCTTGTAGGGTTTTTTTTTTGTTTGTGTTTTTTTTCCTACCTGTTTTTGATGATCATATGTAATTTGCATGTGTACTGGCCTATCACTTTCCATAAACTAAAATTTGGAAGCTAAATTTTTAGGAATTTTTTTCACCTATTTTCCAATAAAAAGCTGTGAGCACACCGTTTGAAGAAACTAATGTATGCAAATTGCCATTGCAGGAATCTTGCACATTTGACCAAATAGAAATTATTCACTGAAACCAGCGTTGTGGATGTTAATTCTCAATGTAATATTAATTCTGCTAATGCCTTTTATATACTCAGTACCTGTTACTCTCTTTCCTATGGAAAAGGTACTTGAAGTTTTAACTCTTTGGGGAACTTTATCATTGAGGAAAAACCTTTCTTTCAAACCGTTACTGCCCTTGTGCATGGATTGTTTAGAACTGCACAAAAAGGATCTGATACTCTTTATTCTCCATCAGTAGGGCAGAGTAAGTTGAGATCAACTCTTTTGTTATTTATCCACAAACTGACAACTGCACAAAAGGAGGGCAAAGAGTTTATACCAACTCTGAGTGTGGATAATGAATTTGCACGATTGTGAAGTTTTGTGTATTTAGTTTACAGAAAGTGGAGGAGGGACCTGTTATTTTTGGTATTGAGCTGCAAGTTTTTATTATTCTAAATCTATAGGAGCTGATTTATCTAGTCCTCTAGTGCTTTGTCAGTTAGGTGTGTGCAAGAGTTCTTATTGTTTCACCTTCTGTGTTCATTATGTTCCACTTTTCTGCATGAAACGTTCTCTAGATTATAGGCTTTCCAAAGGTTTTTTTGAAATAGTATTTTTATCATTTATGAAAATATTGTGCCTTTTTTTTTCCACCTAATTTATGTTGCCTTATTAGTAAATTATTTCTTGGGTAGGGGATACAACTGTGGAGCATAAGGAAATATCTTTCAGTTTTACATTGCCAACTTGAGGAAATCTGAATGTCGTCTTCAGTATGTTAGAAGAAAATATCAGAGGAAACAATTTTCCTCCCTGTTTCCAAAACAGTGCGTTTTGTGAATTGGGCCATGTGACTCTTGCCTATTTTTTATCATATGGCAGACAGATGTAAAAGGAAATCTGGAGATGAAGAGGTTACATAAAAGACATGTAAAAATTTATTACATACAGTGAAGGGAGCCCAATTGGAAATGTAGCAAACTGAGTTCTGGCATATGTTTTCATTAATTTTCTGCTCTAATTGTCTGCTGTGACCGTAACTGCTATGTATCCAATCAGTCTTGTAAAACTGTATTAGGAACCCACAGTGATAGATGATGTCAACGGAAAACCATGAAATTTTGTTAAATTTAACATTATCACCTCTTGCTTTGGAAGTGATCTGTTGACTCTTGCTATTTCTAGAAAAGTACTGTCTGATTTGATAAAAACATTTAAGTTTCATGCAGAGTCTGGGTTTCAGGATAGCTTCCAGTAAGTCAAATGAAGAAGTACAGCTATTTGAAATAAAATAGTTCATTAATTTATTGAAGAATAGAGAGCTAGTTGTTAAATGCCGTTAAATATCGGATGTTTTCATTCAGTTGCCTACCTTCACAGTAATTCAGCATGTGCAGAGTACAGTTTGGAAAAAATATAGAAACAGTGCATGCAGCATGTTATAACTTCTGACGTTGTTTTAATTTTAGAACTTACTCTTGAAGTTAAGAAATAATTAGTCACCTCCAAAACATATTTGCCAGTTTATTGTTATAACTGATTATATCAAACCATTTATCTTGCACGGTATAAATTTCCCATAGAGCCTAAAACCTATGTGACGAATACAGAAGTTTATGCCTAACACTTTTGTGGATTGGTGCTATTTCAAAATAAGGAGACCAGTCTTTTCTTGTTTAAATACATCTAGCTGTATATGGCTAAAAAGTAAAATGCTTCAAAGTTTTTTCGGAAGCATCTACAATTTTTGTTTATAAGGTGCCTTCAAACAACATCTTCAAGGAACTATAAAGGTAAAAGGAGAGTTCATATTTAAACTTTGCTTAGTGCAATACTAGCTATAATCAAGGATTTTAATTTCTGAACTTGGAAAAAAAGGGAGCATGTCACATTTCTTAATCCTATGTTTGTGGGTGGCAATCACAAGAAAGGAATGCAGATGGCTACATGGCTTTTTGAAAGAAACAGGAACCAACTTAACTTGATGGGTAGTAATAGGGTAGATTCCAGATTCTATGAGAGAAGGTGGGAAACATGCTTTGTGTGTTTTTGTCAACGTAACTTGAAACCGTAGGGATTTCATCTTTGTCCGATCTGTTAGAACTGTCTCCGTGCACGCTGAAGTGTTCAGAGCAATTTGCATTCCATGCATCTACCAGTTGGTCTTGTTGGTTTTCTCTCTCAATAGTAGTGAGAAAATCTTTTAAAACTTGCTTGAATATGTAGACTATTTGCCAGGGTAAAACATCGTTTTCTGCCAGGACTTCACGAAATCTAGAAAAAAGCCAAAAGTTGAAACCTAATCATGAGCATTGAAAACTCTTCTGTTTCCTCTCTCCTGTTTTGAGGGGAGGGAGGAGGAAATGGCTGCATTGTGGGGTCATTTATTCCTTGCCACTACACTTCCCACACACCTCCCCCAAAACATTATAAGAGGAAAAGAGCTCTAACAATGCACTGGATATGGTCCAGCTACTATGAGGATTGTTATTGGATATATATTTTTTTTTCCTTGGCCCATCTGGGTAACTTGATTTAAACTGACTTTGCCCTTAGCTATATTCTGGGCTTTAAAAGGCGCATAGGCTTTTTCTGTCGTTTCTGTGTGTCCCTAGAAAATTTATTTAAAATACAGGCATAGGAGAATTTTTTTTTGTAAAATGAGTGGATTTTTTGTCTGTTTGCGTGTGTGGGTTTTTTTGTGTGGTTTTTTTTTTTTTTTTACGCTGTTTCAGTAGTTTTAGAAGCTTTGAGGTATTTTGGGCAGTGAAGCTGGATTTCTGAGTAACAGTGCATTGCTTTAGTGATTTAATTTGATTTTTGGTTATTGGGTTACTATTTAATAAATACTGGAGATAAATAACAGGAAAAACTGAAAGTATTGAGTGGTCACATGTTTAAGCATGTGAGACTTCCCTTGTTTTGTATTAGACAAGGAAGATCCTGATTAAAAACGTCCTTCAAGTACAACACCTTAAAGTAAAGATGTAATAATCTCCAAAAGACCTGTAAAAATGCATTCCAGTTGCTGGTCATTGTTACTTTGGAAGAAGGGTCAGAGCCAAATATAAGCTTGAATTATAAGAAACATCTTACTTAGGATAGAATACTCAAAGTTAGAGAAATGTGAAACTATTACCTGCTGAGAACAGTTCCTGTTTGGCAAGGCTGGATTTGTGAACACAGAACTTCGAGCTGTCGTTGCTCAGTAGCTGGAATTGTTGCTTGGGGATTTTGGTAGTTCTTCAGCCAGTTGTAATCCATGCCAGTTTTCTGGAGATTTTGTTCATTTTCAATCTCTTGCACTAATCTTTCACGCTCTTTCAGGTGCCATTTCAATTCCCTCAGCAGGGTTTTTGTAACTATGTCTGATCCAGGATATCTTGTGGGTTTGTAGGAATCATTTTTTGACCATTTCATCCAGCCAAAAAGTGGCATTTTTAAGCTGTGAGGGAAGAGGGGGAAAAAAATAAAGTTTTGCTTATTTGTGTCTGATAGTTATCTATACCTGTAGACTTCCTTCTTAGCAATTGGATGTTTAAAGGAAACTTATTAATGATCCTAAAATATTTTGCAGTGCAGTGTAAGTAGTGATAACAGTAATTGCCAAGCCATAATTAGATTTGACAAGCCTTACATTTTATAATATTTTTCCATCTGTTTTCTGAGTTAAAATAACCATGTGAAGTTCATAGTGTTTAAAAGTGCATATCTATCATATTGGAAATACTGCATTTTTTATCATGGTAGCATATGTGGTTTAAAAAAACAAAACAAAACCCAAACAACAACAGAAAACCCCACAAAAAACCTAAAACCAACCAAAAAGGAGCCACCCTCCCCTAAAATAAAACAATAACACCAAAACCCTGGCAAAAAACAAAACCCCAAACCTCCAAAATTTGAAGTTGCCCTTACATTTTAAAAGTGATTAAATAAAGTTAGATGCTGGTACTCTACATGGTCTGTTTTTGAAACTTCTGTATCAATTTTTATTTTAAATAAATTATTTACATAACCTGGAAACAGAAATCTGGTGGCATAGACTTTTAAATTGCAGTTTGTTACAAATCATGCAGACACAAGCATACTAATTGGAATAAAATAATTACCTTTCAGTTGTCTGTGAACAGTGCTGCTTCAGGTGAGTTTGCTTGAAGATCTCTTATTCTAGCATAACATGTTTCCAAGCTGTTACTACTGCTGGAAGAAAACAAGGTTTTTTCTTTTTTCCTTTTTTTTTATTTTTTTATTTTTTTTTACTCAATCTGTACTTAGAAAAATGACTTTCAGTACTGAATATGACAGTTTAAGTTTTTCTGCTTTTAAGGTTCTTTTTCATCCTCCGTGCCAGAGAGAAGCAGTAATCCACTTAATCTAACATGGTCTCTCAAATACTTTCTACAAAGTCCATTAAGATCTCCTACCTTTGAATTGAGTTCTGCCGATGGCAGCAATTTGAAAAAAAAGATGGGAACAATTTCAAATGCTTGTTGCTAAATCCATCCAAAGGTATTGTTGGTAGTGAGGTGAATAATGATAGTCTGAAGCAACTACAGAGGTGCTTCTAGCTGAAGTTAAGGCTGTCGTATGATGTGATGCTTGGCTGTGCATAGCTGTAGGTCACAGTTTAGAGCGGTATTTTTATGCCTGTAGAGTGCTAAAAATAACTATGTTGCTTTTAACATCAAACTAAACTTTCAGGCCGTTGAGATGCTGGAAGACTTCTCTCCTGGTAGAGGGGGATCAGATTGTTCTTCTGTCATTTTTAAACAGCTAAGAATAGTCTTTCTCTAGTAAAAATCATCTAAAAACCTTTGTTAAGTGAGTGTTGACAGAAAAGAGCTATTTGACAGTTGCTCAGGATTTTGTTGCTATATTAAATACTTCTTCCAGATGAATTTAATCAATCTCATGGTACTACACTTTTTCATTACTGTGTATAGCTGTTAGCATTTTTAATTAACATTTCAAATGTGTTTAAAGAAGCCAGTCTGTAACACCTATGGTGTGCCATGAAAGACACATTAATCTAATTAAAGGAGTAGAATGATAAGGAGATGCAAATTGAGGTCAAACTGATTGAAAAAGTCCAGAATTGTAAGTCTTACCATAGACTTTGCTTCTCTCGCAAGTGGTTGTCAGTTGCCTGCTCCCTCTTTCCTTGATGAGTATTTTGAGCTTATCAATTTTTAAGATTCATTTTCAGGGATG
>VZTO01012224.1:0-15210 GCA_013400615.1 Syrrhaptes paradoxus
ATATCCCAAAGCCCCAAAAAGAAGACAGGGACAAGTATAGTGCAAGTATACTGTAAGGAAATGAATCAGTTTACTTGCATGAACTGAAGTTGTCTGATACTCCAGGGCTCTGCAAACAGTCCAAGGCAACTAATACTGCCCTTTAACTATGTGACTAACTTTGAAGAACGGTTGCTGTACATTATTCCATATCACCATTCAAGATACGATTCTATCTCATGAGTTTTAGAGCTGCTTGAAAGACATTAAGTGGTAGAAACATGCTGTCCTTCTGCAGGCTGCTGTTCTAGATGTGAAGGAGCTCCAATATGTTCAAAGACGGTGTGTCCTGAGACATTTCACATCAAGGATTACAGAAGCTTGTCTGAACAAACTTAAACTAGTAGAAAGATATGACAGTCGGTGGTAGGTTATTTTAAAAATACCTACAGGGTTTAAATCTTCCTTGCAACATTTCTCTCTTTTTCTCTGTCTGGAAAACATCCATTCTTGCCAGCCAAACACCCATTTTCCTTTGAAGTACTTCCTGAGAATTTAATTGCCCGGTAAACTGCCAACAAAACTTTAAAGTCGTAGACAGCCCTGAGAGACTCGAGAGGGAACAGCCTGTAATACTGAATTCATCTTTCCACTGTCAGTGAGGAGGGCAGAGTTGCTCTACAGGTTTCCAGCCATAAAAATATTTTTTTGACTGGCTGAAGTTCAGTGAGCTAAATACAGCCATGGACAGAGGCAGCAGCTCTCACCAAACACAATTTTATCTAGCTACATAAGCACTGCAACTGAAATTTGAAAATGTTTTATACCTGAAAATGTGTTTCTTACACAATTCAAACTTCTACAGTTATTTAGGCTCTCTTTAGACAGTTCTTTCATTCTTGGCAGGTCCTCCAAATTGACTCCTTACCATGTATTTCAAGCTGGCAAGGTTCAAATGATGGCACAACAGAAGAAATAAAGTAGAGAAGAGCCTAAAATATTTTTTTAGTAACTGAAACAATTTTAGATTCTCAGTTTCAAACCTTCTCAAAATAAATAATTTCCCATAATAAAGCAAAAAGACTCAAAATTCTTGCAAGACAGGAAATATTAAAATTGAGCAATTTATTTTTAAAGAAAATGCAAAAGAACTGCAGTAAAAATCCTGAAAGTGCTGACATCACTACACAACACTGTAAACTACACACCTCATGCGGTTCTGGAAAATCTGTTATCAGTCAGGAGAATGTAAATAGAAGTAACACTGAATTACAGCAATGCCTAGTGTGGTAGGAATAATCTATTTATTTTATGTTGTTTCGGGAACAACTGTTTCACAAAGAAAAATGTCCATGCTAGAATACAGACTGTCAATCACTCATGACATTTTTTTGTGAATATTTCAGTGAATACTGTTGAACTTGTCAATTCAGAAGAATCAAGATTCGTAAACACAAGATAGGCTTGTTAAGGCTGTTGGAATACATTATCACAAAGGGCTAACCTTAACCGCGTTATTTCATTTTTAATTAAAACTTTTTGCATACAAATTTGTACTAAAGATATTACTTCAATAGCTTAACTATTATTTTTTATATTTTATTTCAGGATCTTCATACAATTTCAACTGCTTTTCCCACTTCACTGAGAAGCTTCTCCCATTCAGTGTAACCTTTCCGTCTTACTTGAGCATGTCCTAGCAACACAGCAGCTAGAAACACAGAAAAAATTGAGCAGCAGATGAGCAGCAGACATTAAAAGATTCGTAAAGAGTGTAAATTATGTAGGAGAAATAATGGAAATGAAAAATATTTTGGAAGCTCCAGTCTGTGTACCTCTATATTACCCAAATCTTTGTATGTGAATTCTCTATAAATTTTTAAAATACTGAAATATATGTACACTTGTAGGATAAAGNGGGATTCTGTGCAGTGTCTGCTCGTGTCTCAGAGCAAAACTAGGCAATGCAACTTAAGTTTGGAAGTAATGTTTTTTAATTATCCTCTAAAAAGTGTTAATTTAAAGAATTTATTTTCTTATGTTTTCCATATTTTAACCTCAGGTAATATCTCTTAAAAAAATTAAAACCATTCCTTTTACAGAAAAATGTAGCCCCTTCCTTCATTGCCATCTTTGGCCTTTCTTGTCTTCTCTAAANCACTTGTAGGATAAAGAAGGAGAACAGAGATCAGGAAGGGGTCTTTTAAGTCACAGACTGAAAAAAGGATCATTTACCTTAAAAGTTTTGACAGTACTGAAAGCTGCATTTCCACCCCCAACCCTCACCCCAAAAAAATACTTTATTTAATTGTATTTTAACTTTTATATTAAATTTCAAATTGTTATCAAATTCTCACTCTTCCAGACAGAAGTGGGCTCACACGAAGGTAATAATTACACGATCTGATGACCCATTAGGACACACTCACTTTCAATCNACATAGCATTTACTCTTTTTTTAAGGTATCACCCAGATATTTTCTGGTCACCATGAATACCTCAGTGTCAAAGTCACAGTACTGCCTACAAAGTTGGTGAGGACTCTTGTGTCCTGTTGAACCATCTTGAAACAAACTCTTGGCTCAGACAGATACAGAATATTAGGGGTGAGAGGGTGGAAGCTTTGGGAAGCTTTTGATCATGTCTAATGATGTGAAATCAATAAGCTTTGGAAGTACATATCCAAGGTCAAACTGGATGTAGAAATGGCTCAGAAATGGGCTCATTTCAGAATCAGGACAGGTTGACACCTGCTGAGAGTTATCAAACGTACAGCATCCATAGACTCAGAGGACACTTCGTAGGCCTACAAAAGCAAGAAGCACCTCTTATGTCTGGTAAAGACACTCAGGAAGGAAAAGAGACAGGAAGAGAGACACAGAAAGAACATAAAAGTCAGGGACATTCTCTGAGATATTACTGATTAGTTTTGCAACCATCCACTTGTACCAAGAAGGGAGAAACTTATACTCACAGAAATCTTGTGGTTTCAAGATTACATCTCTCTTTCACACGCACAGTGAAGTGTGTGCAGTTCCCAGCAAAGAGATTTAATAAACTGCAACGTTTCTTGATGGAAAAGCCTTTGGCATCCATCCCTCCCTTGCAGGTATAAGGTTCATTAAGAAGAATTGCTCTGTTAGATTTGTCTTGAATGGAAAACCAAACTGTGTACATTGAACACATTACAAGTTTATCTGAATTCTACAGGTTTACATACTATACCAGAACTCATAACTAATATAGCATGGGTCAGAAATTAAAAACGTCGCATTTCTTGAGACACAAAATGAGATTCCTAAAATATACTTTATAAAATATTCAAAGAACTGAGTATTTAATTAAAAAAAAAATCAATGAATTAAAAAACTGGCACCTGTATATTAGAAAAATGTCTGTGGTCTTCTGCTAGACTTATTTTTAATCTTAATCTTCAATTGATAAGCACCTCTGACTAGTTTCCTTTCCTCCATATCCTCAGTCAGATTCTTGCGCTACCATATGCAGCACCATGGGATAGCAAGAGATAAAAAGCCCCAAGTTTGTCTTGGGCCAGGCTTCAAATGAGAGAAAGAAAACTATCTACAGCAAAAATGCAGATAATTGAGAGACCGTACAAGGAAAAAGAGAAAGGAATTCTTGCTAGTGAAAACTGAAATCAAAATCTGGACATAGAAAAAAATCAGCTTTCTACCAGAAGAGGCCAAGGCTCAGGATTACTGGCGACAGGACACGGAAATACAATACAATGTCTGACCTGCAACAAAAAGCTGAACATTAGTTATGTGTTCAGCCTTCTATCCACATGCAATGTCTGTGTTGCTGGGACTAAATCACTCATTTTGTTTTCCAAATCCTATTTCAGAAAGTAAACGTTATGAGACCCTTAGTGAAGCTAAATTGTTATGTTAAAGTTTGATCTGATCTGCTCGTATTGGCACATGTGATACCGGCAGTGGAGAAGGAGTTAGTGTACACCAACAACGAGATACTAAAGCTCTTTCTCCTCTGTCCCTCCTGAGCCCTTCAATTGCAAACAGGCCAAATTCCTTACTGAAGAAGAAAAGAGCCACATGGACAACTGTCCCGAGATCCTCCTCCAAAGACAACAGGGACAGGCGAGAGATTAATTCCGAGTGATGTACATACAGCACCTGAGGCTCAGACAAGACAACCAATTCAGACCCTAGTGAATGGACTGATATTTTTTCCTAGAGACAGCACAACAAAATATTGCTCAGGATTTGAAGACTTCAGCAAAGTCACGATTAAAGCCCCTTCAATGGAGTAATTACTGTTATTTTCAGCAGTAAATGACATTCTAACCATTGTGCGCCTTCCCCTGGCATCACTATATGCTTCCAATACAGGGGAACTAATTGACTAATAGATACTTCTGGGGAGAAAAAGAAAAGGGGTAAGTTAGTTACAACACACTGCTTGTCTTTTTTCTTTCATGTTAAGCACAGATCTAGAGTTGTTAGCCCATTACATCCCCAGCTTCTTAGAAATAAATCCGTACATTCTGGATACCTCTTCACGTACTACCAATCTGTAACACTGGTAACATAAACAACTTGTTTCAGAGATGAACATGTAGCTCAATCAATAATGCCAAAAATGAGTCTACAGTCTTAAGGGTTTTAGAATATTATTGCCTTGAAATAAATAGTACAAAATTAAAATTGTTACACTCTTACATCAGTCACTTAAATATTCACATGCATTTAGACATAATACAATTCTGTTGAAAAACACTAGAAAAATATTCAGATTATTTTAAGGGTTATCTATACTCCTGTATATCAGCCTTCAACAAAGGCTGAAGCCCTCCAGATATTAAAATGTACATTTGCTGCCTTTATTACATCCATTACATTTTANAATTTTAAGGGTTATCTATAATCCTCTGCAAAAGTATATCAGCCTCCAACAAAGGCTGAAGCCCTCCAGATATTAAAATGTACCACATTTGCTGCCTTTATTACAAACATTACATTTTATTGATGCATACATCTGTCCAGATCATCCAGTAATATTATGTCTGTTGATTACATTTACTAACTCTTCTATAAATTTATAATAAAACCAAGAAACTGCTTCTTCTTTTCTTCTATTATTATAGACAGTAATAAAAAGCAGTGACTTAAAAAACAGTTTTATCCCTCTCCATGTTGACCTGTTATCCTTTGTCTTTTATATCCTGCTATAATCCATTCCACTGGTCTTTTCATAAATGATTTTGTAAGCTCATCTTTTGTGTCATACTGTATCACCAGTTTTTCTGAAATCTCAGTTATGTTCTTTGTTTCAGCTTCTTTGTTCATTACTACTCACTCCTGAAAATGTCAGCATGAGCTTACATGCTGGCAAACCATTCTATAAAAAAAAAAAATCAGCATTTCCAAGCTTTCCACATGACAGACCCAAGGAAAAAATATGTATTCCTTTTACAAAAGGTCTTGCTAACAATGTTACAGTCTTTTTCAGTACTACCTTTATTTGCCCATTTCTTATGTTAACATGCTCCATAAAATATTTAGTAAACTTAAGACTACAAACAACTAAGTACAATGCTTCTCAACAGTATCTTACTAATTTATAAAGTATTGAGTCAGGGTGGTGCTAAGGCTTTTGTACATTCCCAATACCAATCCCTAAGGTCACAGTGGAAGAGGAGACGCAGAAAACACACAGTCGGACTTCTTCAAGGTGCACTACAAAATGCCAAGAATGGTAGTCACAAGTTATAGCAAGGAAAAGTTCAATCACACTAACATAAGAAATTCTCCAAGGAGAGCAGTTAAGGAGATACCAAGTTGTCTGAGGAGGTTGTAGAATCTCCACCCTTGGCATTTTTTATAGCTGAATAGGACAAAGCCCTGAACAATCTGCTCTGACTCTAGAGGTTCCCTTGCTTTGAACAGGAGGTTGGGCTGGATGACCTCCTGGCCCACCAGAAGACCTCAAAAACGAAATTATTTTATTATTCTACTAACTGCATAAATTGAAGAGTCTTTAAAGACCAAATAATACATATTATACATACTTGCCAGACAAAGTAGCTGCAGTAAGTAAAAGCGTGTGTATAAATTTAATCTAAGCTTACACTGAGGCATCATTATTTTACGGGGGAAAAGTTATTAATATATAAACCTCACTGTTTTCCAAACTTCAAGAGGACTTAAGTCACAACTGAAAGTTATATGAACTCACATAAAAAAATCCTTCAGTTGGAGCTTAAAAATTCTGTTTAATATTGGTCAACTTAAGCATTTACTTTATTCTGTCAGATTTGTAAAAAATGTTTATGGCAACCTTTACTGTTTCATTACCTCTCCCCTACCTAACCCTCCATGTCTCTTGTTTTTAAAAAAAAAAAAGAAAAAAAGATATGCACAAGCTGCTGTTAATGTATTAACTGAGCGAAAACTAGATGGAATCTAGTACTTATACTGTAAGTAAAGCTGTATCAGCTATAGGGAGCACCATGGGAAAACTTTCAACTCAAAAAAATAAAAAACTATTTGCATTAAAGAGAGTGCCTCCTCCTTACTACTGCCTTCCCTGCTCCTTGTTAGAACTTACGCATCAACTCTTTGTTGTGCTTGCATATGTTCGAGTGGACATACAGGCAGGCGGATTAGGCAAATCAAAAAAGAATTAAAATTGCCTGTAAAAAATTATGTTCCTCTTTAATTGGATCAGTTCCCATTGATTAAACAACTATGCTGTTAATTTACCTGAGGCATCCAAGTACCTAAAATGAGGAAGAATAAATCCATGTCTTAATATTTGTGGTTGCTGCCTTCTATGTTTCACAGTCAGCTGGGATATTAGTGAATGCAGAAGCACCAAGGAACAAAAATATGGCACCCAAATATATTCCCAAGATCTTTTACCATTGCTTCTCTCATAGGAAGTCGAAAGCTCAGAAAGCTTTCAAAGACACAGAAAAAATAGATCAAAGACTAGTTCCTTTTCCTTTCTGTCTTTATCTCCCCTCCTCTTTTAACATCATGTTTAAAAAAAAAAGTTATAAAATCTTTATTTATGGCATTTTTGGTTGTATTCATGATTACAGCAGGAAACAACTCAAATTTGCAACGCACGTAGCATAAAAGTGATACTCCTAAGTCATCACCAAAAGTTGTGAATAGACTTTATGAATCAGTCTCAGGATTATACATTTTCCTTACATGCTGGTGTTTCTTAACATATTAAGAAAATATGTTGCAAGAGAGCTAAAAAAGGACCATCTGAAGAAAGAGGTCCCTTTAATTTAACCAATTTACATGAGGAAAACAGAGATTGTAAAGTGAGAATAAAAGCTAGGCAAAACCTAACATTTTATATGAACACTACAATTATCCTAGAAACCACACACTTACTACATTTGGGCAGGCTTTAGTAGAACTAGAGTGGCTGTGATTCCCAAAGAAGTTACAACTACTTCTGGTTTTAGCTGCAAATGAATCTATGAAACACATCAATTTATTGTAACTAAATAAAAGCTTTGAGAGATATTTTAACATAAATAAATTAATGCTTTTTCATTAAAGAAACTAGCAGTGTTCCCTTTCTACAGCTTTCCATTTTCCAATCCATGAAAAATGTCTCTGATTTCTAGAGGGAATTTCTGTCATTTAAAAACACCTGCATTTAGATTCTTGAACAAGAAACCCTTTTCATCCTCTCTTTGCCGATGTTAGGAAACTATACATTACCAAAATATGTTTCTCTTTTCCAGATGATTTCTCCTGTCAAGTTTCTTTAAATTTAACTGGATGATCTGCCAGACTTGTTAGAATGAGGACATTTTTCACAAAGTTTTACAAGGAATAATTCCTCTGATTCCCACTAATTAAAAGTTCCTTTTCTTCTGTCTGTTTATCTTACAACAAACACCAGTAAGACACTGTGTCAAATATTTTTTTTTGGTCTGTATTTTTCACCTCTGTCAGCAGGTCTTATTAGTAAGGACAGCAAGGTAGCAGCATAAACAATTGCTATACAAACCACGCTGACAATAGCTGTGTTGCTGACTTCACATCACTTGAACAAATACTTTCAAACCTGACAATATTTAAATGATTACTCTTCACACTGTTAAATATACATCATTAAAAAAGCATTATTTTAGAAACACACATGCAAGTCGGCCAAAGAAGAACTGACAATATTATTTTAAACAAACCTTGAACTGGGGAGACACTGATTTCATGGAGCAACCCTGCCAGCAGCACCTGCTGGGGCTGGGACACTCGGAGCAGAACAGATCAGCTAACGGCTGGCTGGGTGGATGACAGGAGAGCAGCAGATGTCATTTATCTTGACTTTTGCAAGGCTCTTGACATTGTCTGCTATAAAGTCCCCACAGACAAACTGACGAAGTATAGAGTAGAGAAATGGACAGTGAGATGGGCTGAAATCTGTCTGAACTGACAGGCTGAAAGGGCTGTGATCAGCACGAAGTCCAGCTGGAGGAAAGTCCCTGCTGGTGTACCCCAGGGATCAATACTGGGGCCAGTACTACTTAGTCACTTCATTAATGACCCAGGTGATGGGACACAGTGTACCCTCAGCACGTTTGCTGATGACACAAAACTAGGAAGAGTGGCTAGTACACCAGTTGGTTGCACAGGGACCTCAAAAAGCTGAGTAATAAGCCAACAGGAATCTCATGAAGTTCATCAAAAGGAAATTCAAAGTCCTACACCTTGGGAAAAATAACCCCAGGCACCAGTACAGGATGGGCAATGACCATCTGAAAAGCATCTCAGCAGAAAGTCCCAGTGGACTCCAAGTAGACCATGAACCAGCAGTGCACCCTTGAAGCAAGGAAGGCCAATAGTATCTTGGGCTGCATTAGGAAAAATGTTGCCAGTAGGTCAAGGGAATTGATTCCTCCCCTCTACTCAGAACTGGCGAGACATATCTGGAGTGCTGTGTGCACTCATGGGCTCCCCAGTAAAAGCAAAACATAAGTGAGTCCAGCGAAGGGCTGCAAAGATGATTAAGGGATTGGAGCATCTGACATATGTGGTAAGACTGAAAGAGCTGGGACTCTAGCCTGGAGAAGACTCAGGTCTTATCAATGTGTATAAATACCCGATGGGGGCAGGGGTAAACAACACTTCTCGGTGGTGCCCCATGACAGCGCAAGACGCAACGGACACAAACTAAAACAGATGAAATCCNTAGGTCAAGGGAATTGATTCCTCCCCTCTACTCAGAACTGGCGAGACATATCTGGAGTGCTGTGTGCACTCATGGGCTCCCCAGTAAAAGCAAAACATAAGTGAGTCCAGCGAAGGGCTGCAAAGATGATTAAGGGATTGGAGCATCTGACATATGTGGTAAGACTGAAAGAGCTGGGACTCTAGCCTGGAGAAGACTCAGGTCTTATCAATGTGTATAAATACCCGATGGGGGCAGGGGTAAACAACACTTCTCGGTGGTGCCCCATGACAGCGCAAGACGCAACGGACACAAACTAAAACAGATGAAATCCCACCTGAACAGAAGAAAGCGCTTGCCTGCTGTAAGGGTGGTCACGCACTTGTCCAAACAGCAGGCTACTCTAGCTGACCCTGCTTTGAGCAGGGCGGGTTTTGGACTAGACAATCTCCAGACACCCTTTCCAACCCCAGGTATTCTATGGTTCTTTGAGGAAAAGACAAAAGGAGAGGAACTACATCTGAGTAATATGGACTAGGGACTTAATATCAGTTGTTTTCTCTGCACAGATCAAACCTTAAGATAAACCACTTCCCTTGCACATCAATTGCCTACATCTGACTGCATTCTATGAAAGCAAGTTGTTTACTAGACTTAGGAAAAGCCTCATTGTGCAGACAGAACACAAGTTACTTTTCTCACATACGTTTCCTGATGCCCAAGCCTCTAGGTCTAACCAGTATGAGAACTACCCAAGACAGAGATTAACACAATATATTCTTTTTCACCACTCAAATAAAACACTATTATCTATTACAATGTCCATTTATATCACTTCAACAGATTTCTTTGCGTCTCTCCAGTCAGTACTCAAGCGGTAAAGCTAGTTTAACTAAAATGGGCTAACGGGAAATCATCCTTCTTCTTTCGTAATGCCTGTTCTCTTGCATCAACACATTGACAGTTTTGTTTTGTAACTGTAGGAAAAATGGGAGGAACCAAGAGAACGTCACAGAGAAAAGCTAGAACATCTCATTCATGAGGAACAGGCACCTGTGCACTGACCCAATTAGACATTCAAACGCTTGTCACATTGAAGCTGGCTCGTTGTCACTCATCCAAGTAGCCCCAGGGGAACTATTGTGTAGTGGCATTCCCTGACAGGAGAACTGGAGCTATGGAGGCAATGAGGGCATAGCGACAGGGTGCCAAGGATCCTGGTGAGCAAGGGCAGCCAGCAGTAAAGCCAAAGAACCTCAGAGCTTCCCTAACTTGGTTACCATCCAAAAAAGTCTTTCAGAGTGTTCAATGGTTATCTTTTTTTCTGAGCAGTCTAGTTTAAAGACCTTACAGTAACAGTCCTCTTTATTCAAAGCTACATTTAACTATTGAGTGACTAACACAAGAACCATTTCAGAAAAGATCTCTGAAAGATTAAAAAAAAAAAATCTTCTTTGCAGGGAAAGGATGCTCTTAATGTTACTTTTAATAACACGACCATCATATAGTTTAGAAGTCAAAACGTTTCAGTGCCCATCTCCTCCCTTCTCTGTTTTTAACATATTTCTGATGCCTTCAGATGTTCTGTCTGCTTGAACACAGAAATGAGGGATAAAATCGTGTGCAGCTATCCACACCTACGCACTGTAAAAGATAGAAAAGGTCTGTTCTAGTACACTGTATACAATACCGTATTCAGGACCCCCAAATCAGATTTTTAGTTCAAAAAAAATCAGATATTAAAACACAGATGACTATTCAGCAGCTACTACTGACTTCAAGTAAGGCTATCTCTGTTCTTATGCTGAAAGATTTATGTAGTTCAAACACAAGAGCAGGGAGCAGTTGGAGGAGGATTGAAAAAAGAAAAATCAAAGCTCCTTACAAACTTCCAAAACAGGCATTTTAACTTTAGGACCTAAACCATGAGAGCAAAGAATTCTGAACGTCCCCATCACCAAATCTGTGCTCTACGCTACAAGAAAAAATTTCTGGGGTTTTTGATACAAAAATATCTCGAGTTTCTTATAAGTCTATTTTTCCAGACTAACTTTTTCACTAGTTGACTTGTTCCCTTGTTCTCTCCAGCAAGGAACATCAGAGATGATTAAGCCTACCTTCAATTATGTGAAGCTATGAAACGCTTTAGCTGCTTTTCTAGTTAAAATATTTGATATGAGCCCTTCAGTTATAATTTTTAAAATGTCAGCTCAGCTTTTATTAACTGTTAACTTAAACAAACATGGAAACGCAGGTAAATACAGAACACGTTATATGACTACCCTGACAGTACTTAATAGATTAATTGAATAGAAAATAGAAACTTAACAGATAGAAACTTAACAGACAGAAACTTAATGCCAGTAGCTTTTTTCTTCCCCAGTTAGCATGGGAAATCAAAATTTAGAGGGAAATCAAAACTTAGAGGGGAAAAAAATTATATTACCTTTGTACAAATAGCTTCAGAGCAAGATGGTCTCTCTCTTTACTTTTCCTTCTTTCTTATCCCCTTTATCACAGGTCTTATGTTACTGCCGTGCCTGAAAAAATAACATATAAGCTGAAATATTTACAGAGGCTAATAATTATGCTCATTCTTAAACTACGACAAATGTGACAGACAACTCCTTCCCTCCACCCAATGCCATCAAATTCAAAGCACAATACAAAGAAAGGAAATACCAGGAGAGGTTTTGTTTTGAATTCAGCTGCTATCTTCTTCATTTATACACAAGAATTATGCACCCAGTTCCTCTCTTCTCCTACTCTTTGTTACTTGAAACCCCGATTTTAAACAGATCTGAGGTTCTGTTGAGAAGGAAGATGCTTATTTTTCCCCGGTAACACACGCATGCAGTTGAACTTTCAAGTGAGCAAGGTTCAAGCAAGATCATGAATTTTGAAAGTGACCTTCCAAAAACTTTTAACTGAGAATCTCCCTTACAGTCTTTTAATTTTACAGCACATGTTGCTCATCTGCAAACTCAGCTGTGCTTGCCTTATGCAGCCCTTACTTCAGTGAACTAGTGATGAAGCGAAGCTAATAGCAACAGGTTAGCATCACTGCAGAACCTCTTATTTTATATAAAAGTATATATTTTATGTGTAGAACAGTAATTAAAGTTAATTGTTTAGTTGTAACTGCAGATTAGCACTACTTTGTAAGGTAAAACAGGAGAGACTGCAAAGTCTCTGTTTACAAAAGCAATACAGTAAGCTCTGTTTAATTTCTCATCTAATTGATAATGCAATCACACCATTTCCTTCAGTACACTTTTAAAAGCCTTTTTATTGTTAAACTGGTCTGCCAATTGGCAAAACCCTAACTGTTGATGAGAATTCTCTTGTAGGTGTTTCTTCCAGTAACAAACGGAACTTCTCATAAATTGCTCTTTATCATCCTCTTTGAAATCAGCTGGTTGCTCTTACATAATAAATCACTGGAAAGAATACATTATCTTTGTAACTCTGGGAGTTTGGCATATATAATTTATTTCACTGGGGTGAAATTCACTTAGATAATTCACTTCGTTGTCTTCATCATTATCCAGACACTCAAATCCCTTCTCCTGCCTCTATATTCAGCCAGAACAGCTGCCTGAGAACTAACCAGACCTTGATGAGCCAAAATCAACACAGAACTTGCATTCAGAACTGCTACATGCATGCAGCTCCTAATTGACCAGAACACTCGAGCAGGACAATGATCACACATATCCTATTATATAAAGGTAATTGCTACATCTACCCTGCCTGCCCTAGCTGGTTCCATCCACCAACTCACTGTCTTCAAGACAAAACCAAAGCAAACTTTAGGCAACACTCCAGCCTAAGGGACCCTCCCAAAGGGCAGGATGGGTAAGATTACGTAAATTTTGATTCTCCACTTGACAGTCCTGCAATTCTCCCATGCAAGGCACTGCATCCTCACTTGCTCGCTCCAGTTGCCTCCATGGGATGCTCCAGAGCACACGGAATCGTAACTGCAGGATCGTAACTCTGACAGGCTGCCATACAGCTCTCCCTATTTCGGATGCTCTGAACTGAAAACACCAGCTGTGTATTAGGGCTGCAGGAACAGTACTCAGATGAAACTCAGATATGGACAGTCTATTTTATACGAGCCTAACTTTCTAAAACATTAAAATGTAGAGGCAGGCAAGCCCTTGCCAACTAGCCTACCTTGTTGACAGGAATTTGTCCCTGTCTTGCTGTAATTACTAGTAAAGAACAGTTGCAGCCTCAGGGGCCATGTTTAAAAGTTAGGCACAAACTTAAAGCCAGGGTTGGCTTGTGTAAAGCCTCACATACAGCAGAAAACCACAACTCTGTGGGTAACCTTCCCCAGACTTCTAACACTCATTAAAGGAAGGGGAAAAAAACCTCATCACTTGGTTCCCCTTACTCTTTTGAAGTAAACATGGTTATGTAATAATATATATGGTTTGGGAGATACTATAATGAATTACAACTTCCAGTGTTTTACTGGGAGAGAAGATACTGTACTACAAACAGTTTCCAACTACTGGGTAAGAAATGGTCAGAATATTAAGTCTCTTTGGATGCCCGGATTACACCCATGCTGCTTCAAAACTAAGAATTTGCTATTGTTCTTCTTGATGCCTGCGACTTTAACCTATTTGCAGTCCATGATCAGATTCTTTTGCTGTTACATTATTTATTTTCTCTGATAGTCTCTTAGGAGGGAGCTTAACAAAAGCTTCAAACTCCAAGGAAATCATATCCCTGAGGAGTTCTGTAAATTGTGCACAGAAAAGCACCTGAACATCCAAAAATCAACTCAGAAGGAATGAAGAAATAGAATCACAGTGTTTTTTAAAGTTTGTATTCTTATTCACAATGACAAGCGCATGAAGAGGATCCTTTGAATGATTTGNGATGATCTGTCTAGGTCTGAGTTGAAGTACATTGGCATGGCAGTTTGGAGGCTGTTTGCATCTTCCCTGGCTTAACTGCACCCGCTTTGCAGCTGAACAAAGGATTCCATTTCTTAGGTTTATTGTCTCTACTCTGCTTATAAGGATTTTTGGTCAAAACAGAAGGATGTTGCTATTTAGAAAGAACATTAATAATTAAAATGAGATACTCAGGGGAATATATCCCATAAGGCTGGATTTGTTGAATTTAAGTAGATCATAATAATTTCCATGGCAACACACTCAGCTGTCCTATATACAGAAAGGGTCTTTCTTGTAGGATCAGATGCAGAGAAAAGCTGTTATTCAAAATAAACATTAAAAGGTTAGACACTTCACTGTTCTTAATGCAACCTTAAAAAGCAACACAGACAATATGCAGCTTTCTCCTAAAATTAATAATATACCTATACATACTCACACATATAATTCAGTTTCCTTTTACTTCACAATACTGCAGAAAGTCAATTCACAAAACATTTTTAGGGGACCTGGAAAAATATTTGCTTTGTGACATATAGAATTTATTTAGTGTATTTAAGCACAATTTTATGCAATCCAATACTGCAAAGCTCCATTATTCACCCTCATGTCAGTTCTTTCAGAATGAATGAGCGATGAGGAGCCCTCAGAAAAGGAGAAACTTCGTGTTGGTTGATGGGGGCAGTGATCCATCTTTCTGTCATATCTATCTTATTTCTGGTAGTGCTCAACCCCAGATGATTCTGACAAACTAAATAATGGGAAAAAAAATGTCCTGGAAGTATTTAGTTTTTCATTCCTTGTACACAGATCCTCATGAAGATATTTCCTAAGGCAAGTAGTCCAGCCTAGATTACATTAACATCCTTAAAAACAATGCCTTAATTTCACACATACTATAATAATCAAAACAGAATATAAATTACATGTGATCTTTAACATGTTGCATTCCTCCATGGGTACAAATTATAACTGCATTGACTTCAATTCCTAGACTGTTAATCAAAGTCAAATATTTCAGTAAGTTACATTGAATAGGTTTATTCTCCTCTTCAGACATATAAAGTCCCTTTCCTCACGTTACTTCATTCCAGTAAATCAAAGTTACACTAAGATTCACAAATATCAACTA
>VZTO01012226.1:0-12982 GCA_013400615.1 Syrrhaptes paradoxus
AAGGAGACCTTCCATGTTCTGTAACACTGATCGTTTGGGTTCGGGGATTTCTGGCCCAGACTCCGCTGTGCACCTTCCCTTGCAGCACTGCAGGGAGCTCTGCTTGTTTTTCTGCAAGTATCACCCTTGGCTTGTGCCTCTGAGAAGTTTTGAGCTCCTCTTTGGAGTTTTCTGTGTGATTGGGGTGTTTGCAACTTGTCTTTCACTTGTCATTTCTCTCCCGCTTGGTGAGGATTAAGCTCACGGTGCAGTTTTTGTGGACTTGGAAAACAGGTTTCCCCTCCCTGGGGCTTGGTGCTTGTTGCCGAGGATGGTAGATGTTTCCGACTGCGTTTCAGTGTCTTGATTGTTTGTGACCCCTTCCAGAAATCTGCCATAAACAGGATGAGCTTGCAAATGGAATTCCCAGAGGAGCCCAGGATAAAAGGTTGCCCTCCTTTGTTTGTTTTGCTGCTTGCAGCAATCAGAACAAGCTTGGTAACATGGCTTCGTTTTTAGCCAGCAAGGAGCACCACAGAGCATGCCAAGGCTTGTTCAGCAGTAAAAATTAGTGGATTTCCTCATCTCTCCCCTTTCCATGCACTGAATGAGGAGTCTGAACTGTCACTGTGACAGCTGTTGGGCTATCAAACCATGCGATAGACCTGGGAGGGTTTTGAGAGCTTGCAAAATCATAATCTTTGAAAATGAAATTAATCCATGGCCGCAGTGACTCTGTCCTATCTCACATCTTCACAGATACCTGACTCCAGGCACCTCCTGACCCTTCCCAGCCCGCAGCGGGGTTTGTACCGCAGGTGACTGAACAAACGGCCCCTTATCCACCCGAGCGGATCAGCGATGTGATCGTGAAACTCCCCCGGTGCTGCCTTCACGCAGCGAGTTTCTAATCTCCACGATAGTCCCTTTCCTAGAGCAATGAAAGCCTCCTAGAAGGTTGTCTCTTCCCGTGGTTTTGTTTTCGGTTGTAGCATAGAGATAGCGAATAAGTAAAAATCCTCCGTGCTCAACGAGATCCCATCCCATTGTTTGTACCCTCCCGAGATGCTTAGTTCGTTAAATTCTCCTGTGATGAAGAGCGTGATATCAGTCAGTGCTGTGGGATTATATCCCCCAAAGCTTGTACCCGGGAGGAATGTCTATTAAGAGATCGACACCGTGAGCAGGATTAAGGCTGTTCTGTTACCTTTCTGGTGCTTACATGCTATGCATAAGTGATATGCTGAAATATATTTTATTGAATTACCTTAATGCATAATTTTGGGGGTACATTTTTTTTTTCAAGGGGAGCATCCTGTTCTTTCTTTAAACAGACTTTCCAAAATGTTTTGTATCTATTGTGGAGGGAGGAGTTCTGAATTTGCTAATTGTCGATGATGGCTATTTTCTGTTTTGACTGTTAAAAAAAAAAAAAAAAACCAGATAAAATCTGCACTAGTGTTGACAACGGCAGCGTTTCTAGCCAGGCTCAGATGGCCGGTCCATCTGGCGCAGCGTCCTGTTCCGAAGAGCCGAGCAGCGTCTCCCTGCCGTGTCCAGAGCCGGAGCACGCGCCCCGCAGCTGGCACCTCCCCGACGATAATCCTCAGCACGACTCGGTGGCTGATGCCAAAGCCCTGAACCGTTCGCATTAGCTCTTTTTCCCAAGATTTGTTAATTTATAGCACTGCCGGCAAAGTGTTTGTTCATGTCCAGTGACTTGGTGCAATTAAAGAGGAGTGAGGTGGGGGAATCCTGCCCGGAGAGGTGCTGCCCGTGCTCTGCTTCTGCCCTGCCGCTGGCGGGTGGGGGGCTCTGGGAAGGAGAGTGATTATCGGGGTGTATTTAGGGGAGAGCAACTTCTCACAAGCTGGGAGAAAGGTTTCCCCGTTTCTTTGGGTAGAGGGAAACAAAACAAGTCTATCTGCTCAGTTTTGCAATCTCATTTAATTTCGGAATTCAGGAAATAATGACAGACTTAATTTACTTTGAGATGAGGTTTTCTAAGGTGCAACTTTGGAGTAAGCCGTTTGTGTTTCCCATCCCGTTGGAGGTTTATGCTTTGTCCTCTCCGCAGAGGTTTTCCCTTTGCGTGGAAGTGTTTTATACAGTAACCCTCTCTGCGTTGGGTTTGTCGCCTGTGTACTGTGACTGGTCTGTAGAGGAAAGAGTTTGTAGCCTGGTTCAGAATGAAAATAATTTCCTGAGGTGTAGGGGGACAGGCCATGGAGCCAGCTCTGTGTTCTGCGTGATTTACCGTACGGAGGGGGTTAGTTGTTGGTGTGGCAGCACTTGCAACCCTGCAGAGTGGTGTGAAGTGTGGGAATTCCTGCCCGGTCCTGAAAGGTCCATTTTCCCTTCCAAGTATGTTGGTGTGCACAAAAAGGGTCAGCAGGAACCCTGAACCTGGGAATCCCGCAACATCCGAGAGCCTCCTTTACATGCTGGTGAAGTCCCATTGTCATGCACAGTAGCTCTGGAATAAATCTTCCTGAGGAAGTTCTTTAAAAGGAGAATTTAAAGAGCTTAACTGAAAAAGTCCCATTTTCCCCGTTGGCTGTTCTCCATCTTCCGCCCGGCACTCGGCGAGGGGGAGAGGCGGCTCTTTGCCAGCACTGAGCCTGTTTCTCCCGGGACACGGAGCGAGGTTCCCCCGGCCCCGGTGCTCTGCCCGGCAGCGTGTCCAGCTGCCCCGGACGGTGACGGGGACGGGTGCCACTGCCCGTAGCCGTGTTCCGTGCCCAACTTGGCGCTTGTCGGCCGGTGCCACGTTGGTGCTATTTCATTTGTGATAAAATAACGGTCAAATTTAAAACAGAGGCACTGCTTTTCACATTGAATATTCTCCTTTTACCTGAAAACAGATCTCCTTTTGACCCAAAATATTTGTAATAAGATCCTGATTGGTTTCCTTTTTAAACCGCCTGCTTAGATGTGCCTCGTTCAAACGGTGTATCACCAGGAGCTCAACCTCTTCCAGCACCCAAAACTTTAAAATCTGCCAGCGCAGCTCTGAAAAGCAATAACAACTGAAAGAAAAGAAATAACAGGCTGAGCAACCTGGGCTAGCGGGAGGTGTCCCTGCCCACGGCAGGGGGTGGAACTCGATGATCTTTAAGGTCCCTCCGAACCCAAACCCTTCTGTGACTGTATGAAAATCTGCCCGCTCCCTAATTCCTAAAAAAAAAAAAGCATGGTGATGGGGTGGAGGGGTGAGGAAGAAGCCTCTTGTTATGATTTTTTTTTTTTTTTTAACCCATCCTACCTGCCCAGTACAAACGGCCTGTTTTCTGCCCCTGATGGTTTCTGCCTAACAAATGGTGTTTCTTTTTTACAGCGTTATGATCCTGGACTTGTTGTGGTGATGGTAAACTTAGCAGTGGTAATTTTTTATTTTCAGACTGAATTACTCCTTTTGTCATCAGTGCACCAATATGTTAGGCTTACTTTCTCTGTTGTAGCCATCATCCTTCTGCTTGGTCTTTCATTTTCCTTTCCTTTCCTTTCTTTATGCACACTTGTCTGATCCTTGTTCATTAAAGGGTATTGCTAAGAAGGGATGTTTCTGTTTGTGTTAGAACTGCCAAAATCAGTTGAAACATAAATTTCTAATACTGTCCAAACTTGATTTTTTTTTTTCCCCAACACGATGGGCACTAGCACTTGCTACTGCAATTTCCAAATAGATTTTGAAAACAAAAAAAACCAAACAACCCAAACTTTGACTGCCTTAGAAGGCAAAAGTACTGATGCATCGCTTGTTCGCAGGGGTTTACCAGGGCAATGAGGCTGCATCGAAAGATCTCGATTGCTGGAGAAACAAAACAGAACCAAAAAAACCAAAAACAAAACCAAAAGAAAAAAAAAAAGCTTGAAAAAATGAATATTAATTGCTGGCAGTCGCTGCCAGCCATTCCATTTGGGTTCACCACTTACCAGTAAATCCCTGGCTGAGACGTTATGAAAGTGATGTTGCACTTAGGAAGTCATTTTTATAACCTGTCTTTAATTTGGTCCTTTTGCTAAAAATTGCAGTCACTGCTTACTTTATTATACCATTGGGCGTAAGAGAAACATTTTCAAATGGAGAACGTTTAAAATACCCAAAGGAAAGCTCGATTCAAAAATATTCTTTTGGATCAGCGCAATGACTGGTTTTGGACTTGGTGGATATCAAAATATCGGATTTCCGGGCGTATAAACAAAACCATGAAGTGATTAATTGAATGGACTTGTTTCTGAAAGAACAAACACGTGCCTCTGTCCTTTAAGAGTCCAAAAGACACAATTCTGACCAGAGCAGGTTCCCTTTGAGGACTCTGGAGTCCGAGATCCGCGGGCTGTCGCTTCTGCGGGCGTTGGAGGAGCCTGGTCTCGGCGAGGACACTACAGGTGTCCTGAGGCCCTTCTGAAGCCCTTTGAGCATGTGGATGGCAATGGAATATTTTTGGCACGATTGCAACCTGTCGATCTTTTAGCCCAAAGGTATAATATCTGTGTATGTGTGTATAACAAAACAGTTGTTTACACCAAACCAAGAGCAATAATAAGGGAAGTAAACATTCTGTTTTCTCACTCAAGGTACGCAGCGGATAAGGTAAGTACTGTCTCAGTGGGCTTACATCACAACCAACAGCGCGAGTTGTGATGTAAAAAATAAAAATAATAATAAGAATTCTTTAAAAAAAAAAAGCTGTGGTAGTAAAGTGCTTGTCTGCCCCATTTTGCTTTGTTTGGCTGGTTATGAGTGGATTAAAGATATGTTTAAAACCAAAATAAAAATTCTCCAGCATAGTTTGATTAGTTCAAAGTCAATTTTCTTCGCAACTAGTCCTTTTCACAGCTTACGGGTGTCACAGCGAGCGCTAGAGCATCTCTGCGGGAGCTGGGGAAGCACGTCTTGGACCACCTGGCCCGGCCCCGGTGGTCGCTGGGGATGAAAGAAGTTTGGCTTCTGAGCCACGCTTCTTGGGCAGCTTGCCTTACTCTTGGGAAGGGAGAAAAAAGCTGATGGGAGGGAGCCTTCCACATCTTTTACGGGAAAGTCCTGATCAATTATTAATGCGGTCGAGCAGTAAAATGTATTTAAAAGCTTCTTCACTCGCATCAGGCGAGGAGGAGGATGGATTGCCTGATGTGGAAGCGCCGAGGGGAAGGTTCATTTCTCAAGTCCTGCTCTAGGACTTGTCACAGTTGAACATTAACCATGAGTATGTTTTACGTGCCCGGTTGATGTTCAGAAAATACCGTTTCTCGGTACTGGGGCCGCACTGAACTGTAGTGGGTGTGGAGCTGAGGAGCAGGTTTGGCTGTAAGCTGTGAGAATGGCTCGTGTTTGGTTCACTGTAGCTTTCTGGTCTCTGCACTCCAAGGCAAGATCTCTAACCACCCAAACCCAATGTGTAAAGCGAGCTGTGGCGACAGACCGGCCGCTGACCGCCTCTGTGTGTGTTCCTCTTACAGGGAGGACAGATCCCATCCCTATCGTCGTCAAGTACGATGTCATGGGCATGGGCCGCATGGAGATGGAGGTAAGCTCGTCCGGCACCGGCACCCTGGCACTCCTTGCGTGGCTCTCGGGGAGTTACTAGGGAAGAAATGTAAAAGTAAGGATTTGCACATGAAAGGTAAAGAAAAAAACTTGCTGTTAAATCAACAGAGTAAGAAAACACCAAAATACATCCTCTGTTTACTCATGGTACCTGGGTTCTGGGTGCTGTCTGAAATTCCTGGGCTTTGTGATTTCGCTTTTGCAAAGCTGAGGCTGTCGCTGGCAGCAGGTGGACTTGCCGGGAGCCTCCACCTCGGGAGGATTAATGAACCACTTGCGTGTGGGTTACGCTGCGGGGTGACAAGAGAGGGAAGGTGAAGTACAATATGCAAAGGTTCTGTTTCAAACCTCATCTTTATAAAATTACACATTCTGACCGTCGCAGTAGCGCAAAGTATTTATGGGACAAATTGCATCTCCTCTTTTTTTTTTTTAAAAAACAGCTGGACTACGCTGAAGATGCCACTGAGCGGAGGCGTGTACTGGAGGTGGAGAAGGAAGACACCGAGGAGCTGAGGCAGAAATACAAGGTACTGAAACGAGGGCGTTAACGTCAAAGTTTCCGTGGGCTGAACGGGAGAGAATTTGTTCTGATGGGACAGAGCTCTTCCCGTTAGGCTGTGGTCATGGTAGTAGGAGTGAAGTATTCTTGGTTTTTGTCATTGTTGAGATTATTTATATTTTAATGAACTCATTATTCACTTCCTGGAATTAACCTTGGTGTTTGTTTAGCTGCTGAAGAGCTGCAGGATAGCAGGAGGGTTTTCTCTGCGTGCTTTGCTCCTGCTCTGGAAAGAACAGTCCCAGGGTAGGCAGAACATTTCCTTCCCTAGACCCAGGGCTGCCAGATTGTCCTACTGAACCTGCCCCATTGTCAGCGCAAAATCTGCCCTTGTGGGTCTTAGACGGGCAGCTGTCAGCCAGGAGGGGAGCAGATCTTGTGTCGTTACTGGGCAAGCAGTAAGTCATGCATTATGAGATCGTTGCATAAATCTTGTCTTTGAAAAGGAAGCATGTGGCTCCACTTTTGAGAAATCGATGGGCTGGATCTCTTCGGAAGAATTTTCCAGACAACATTAAGAGAAAAAAAAAATAAAATGTATATATATTCTGTATTTCCATAGAGTTTACAAAACCTGTGGGTTTTTTTTCTGTAAGCCAGAGGCTGTTATCTTTTTAGTGATAAAAACGGGCCACCGTGTTGGCACTGGGTGTGACATGCTGGAGTGTACGTGGGTTAGCTGTGACCGAGTTCTCTGCGGAGACGTGCTCTCTGCTGGGCTTTCGACCCACTCTTGTTTCCCAGCCTGTGAAGTACATCCAGTCTCAGGAACACCAGCTTGTTTGGTTGTCCTGAAATTTGGGGAGTACTGGGACTGAAGAAGAGCCTTAGCTATTAGAGTAAAAGTGCTGGTTTAGCAGAAATGTTAATTCTTTAAGGAATAATGGAAAAGGAGTTTCAATTCCGTTAAAATGAAACATACCCGTGGCGAATCTACAATTCCATTTCACCGGTTCAACAGTTCCTACTGCAGGTGGTTTATTCACCTACAGAAACATACAGCCTCCTTTCCTGATTTGTTTGGGTTTTTTTCTTAAGTTGGGAGACTTCAAGACTGCTTGGTAAGTGAATTGCTGGTATATTTGTCCATTTAAAAGTCATTGTAATTATTTTTAAAGCTAATTATTAGTCTGGAGCTGCAGGCAGTTAAAAGCACAACCGTGCTCTTAAATGGGCTCGTGCAGCCGGTGCTGAGCAGTTCCTCTACGTCCAGGTGCACCTTCTCCTTGAGATGTTTCTCCTTTTTGTTGTTCTCCATCTCCTGCTGGGTGGCACACTGCTCGGGGAAGGTTTGGCCGTGACATTGCCCGTTCCCGATCCCTTTCTGCAGCAACCCCCAGCTGCCGCGCTGGGCATCCCCAGACAGCCGCTGTCGGGGACACAACGCGGCTTCATTTCAGAGCGGCTGGGAGGAGCTCTTGTGTGAATGACGTGGAATGGTGTTTTGTCTCGGCTCTTCACGGTGAAGTTCTTGGGTTTGTCTTTTCAATTGCAGTTGAACGTGCGTTGCTCTCGGAGCCTGCCTTCCTGCCGTTATTCAGCACAGATTTTTTTATTTTCAGGAACTCTGAAGCAGTAGCAGTGTCTCCCAGCTTGGATGTGTTTTTATTAGCATGCCTTATCGTTAGGCTCTTGCGTTTCTGCATCAATCTGTGAAAATCTCTGCAAGCTCATTTTTTTTTTTCCCCCGGCTCGGCAGGAGTCCATTATGTAATTGCCAACTGTGGCTGCATCCTGATGAGCCATTCAGCTGCTCTCAAAGGGCTTGCAGATAACTCCACAACCAAGAAGCAAGCAAGAAATGTTCTTTAATTCCCTTTTTTTTTCTTGGTGTGTAGATTCTGATCACTCAAACGGCGACGTTTTCATTGTTTAGCCACAGGATGCTTTGGGAAAAAAACCTGCACATGGTGCAGGAAGCTTGTGCAGGGTTCCAGAGGAACTTTAAACGTCATTGTTCTGCGGATCTCACGCTGCTCTGTTTTCCTTTCGTGTCTTCCTGGGGACCTGCTTCAGGCTCAAACCTCCAGATAGTTTTATTGGTTTTTTTCCTTCTTAGCAAGGGCCTCCGGTAATAGATAGAAACAGGAACTTGAAACAGTTTTTTTATTAGAAGGTGAACAGTGCTTTAAATTGACAAAACCTTTTAGCAGTAGAATTTTTCAGATTTTTCTTCCCCCCCCTTGGGTGTTGAAATTTTTTGCATTATGGAAAAGATGCTGGGCGATGCTATTTTAATGTAATTTTTATGTTGTAACTGGTAGATAAACCATATAGTCTTGAACAACATCTTAAATAAAAAGAAAAAAAAGCTTTTGTAGTGTAAATTTCTTTAATGTTTGCTAGCTCCTCTTGCTCACGTGAGGACCTTTCCCAAAAGGAGTTTCTATTGAAGACAGACACTTTTGAACTCCTGGTGCTTTTTTCTCAAATGTTAGCTATTTTTTCTGATATAATTTCACTTTATTCCAGCTGAATCGCGGATGGTAAATAGCTATACAGGGTGTGTTAGTACAGCACATTTTGTCATACGACCGTCGCAGCTTTTTTTTCTAGTGTGCATCAGCGCGAGTGCTTCCATCTCGCTGAGATCAACCTTCCCCAGCTTCCTGGTGTTACCAGTGCCGATGTTTTATTAATTTTGCTGCTGGGATTGTAATGGAAATGAGCTGGCTGGAGGAGGAAGCTGCTCAGCCCTCAGATCAGTGTGTCTCAGCATCAGGTGTGTTTCAGAGCCCCCCCACACCGGCTGCTGAGCCCCCCCCGGTCTGTGGCCCTGGGGACGGGGCTGGCGGAGCAGCACAGGCTCGCTTCAGACCATTGCAGCCACTTGAGGGACTGGGATTTCCACAGTCACGGAGCTTTTTGCCACTGCCAGTCCAAAAGCTGATGCTTGAAGACAGGAAGACGTGACCGTTGCTAGTTCAGACACCTTTACCTGGAGCTTTGGTTTTGCACCCAAATGTTGAATTTTATAAGAAAAAAAACACTCTCTGCAACCTCTAAGGCCATCTCCCTCCCCGTCTTTTATTAAATGGCAGCTACCTGTGCCCGCTCCCGGCGTAATCACTGTATTTGAGCTCAGCTTTGCTGCTGGGAAGATTTCACTCGCCGACAAATGACACTGAAGTGAAACGGGCTCAGCGGTTTCTGCGCTGTGCTTTCCCAGCCGCCGATCCGCGTCCCTCCCTGCTGAACTGCAGACAGGCTGAGAGCACGCAGACATCTGGTAGCACTCAAAATGGAGGAAGTAGCAGCATTTAAACTGCTACGGTTTTGTTCCAAAAGCAGTCATCTACCTTCATTCGATGCGGATTTTGCGCATCTTTTGCGAGCAGGCAGCCGCCAGTCTGTATCTGCTGGAGGCTTTGAACCTCTTTTTATCTCGGACACCCCAGCAGGCTCTGCTCTGGACGCTGCAACTGCCTTCCTGCCGTCAGCGCTGGATTTTTTCTAAGCAGTCTCCTTTTCCTCACACCTGTGCTAATGACAAGATTAGGGTCTGTGTTAGGAAGCTGAGCCAGGGCCAGGTTGGTGGTATTGCAAAGTTATTCTTTTTATTAAAAAAAAAATAATTGCAATGACTGGTCAACTTCATAAAAATAATTTAATCGTCAGTGTACGCTAAGGTTTTCTTAAAGACTATTTTTCCTTAAATAACATCTTCCAGTTTGTTTTAACAGATGCATTTTTTGGTTAATTTTGCAGGATTATGTTGATAAAGAAAAGGCGATTGCCAAGGCTTTGGAAGACCTCCGAGCAAACTTCTACTGTGAACTCTGTGACAAGCAGTATCAAAAGCATCAAGAGTTCGACAACCACATCAACTCTTACGATCACGCTCACAAGCAGGTAAGCCCGTGCTGATAGCACAGCTCATGGGTTTTCTGTTCACTGCAGGGCTCCCCCAACCGCTGTATACTTTGGATTTCCCCGGTGTCTCTATTTTCCTTGTAGCCCCAGGAATAGGTGTTTTATGGCACCAGTTAAGATTCTTACACCTGCCATATATTTAAAAAACCCCAAAACAACAACCAAAAAACCCTAACCCACTGCCCAGTTTTGAATGACCCCCAGGAAGAACAGGCTGCTGTTGAACTGGGAAGCGTGCAGCTGGATGTGGATGGCTCCCAGTTTGCATCGGCTTTTAACGCAGCAGGCTGACGATACCCCACATGTGCACGTTCATACTTCAGTCTGTGTGCTGTCGAGTTACTGGGAACAGACTGGGAAATAATGGGCTCTGTCAAAGGGTCCTGAGAGAGGAGCACCTTCCAAATTCTGTAACCAAAATTTCCAAATTCGGAATCTGTGGGGCTGGCTGTGGTGCCAAGGTAGGGATGTGCTGTGGTATCTACACGGTACCTCGTCCTGCACAGAAAATAGCGATAGTCTGTGTGTTGGCCTCATCTGTTCGGCCATTTGAAGCCACTGAAGGAGGTGTAGATGTACAACAGATAGCAGTGTTGTGCTCCTCTAGAGACGAAACTGCTCAAAGGAGGGGTTTTGATATTCCTAGTCGTAAATTCTAACAATACAGTCGTTAAAATGCTGATCGCTGCTGGGGGTGTGCTGGACAGTACTACATCTTGCCAAATAGCAGGGCAACAACAGCTTAAAAGCAAGAATATGGTATTTTTTTAATGTGTAGGACATGATAGTTCATAGGAAATGCACTGAGGGAGTCTGAACAGGAATTCTCACGGCCGGGCAATTTCTGTTTGAGGACCGTGATGGATTGTGGTTTAACAGAATTAGAAGCAGAAGTTCATTCATTTGTATTGGGGAAACGGTGGCACAGGCGTGATACCCGATAGCAGCGTCCTTTGTCTAAAGTTTTCCATCAGCTTGGCTGAAACTCAAGTGCAATTACCTGCATCTGTTTAGGAAGTGGAAGGACCTGTTTGTGTCACATTCTTCCGGCGTGGTGATGCAGGATGATCACGTCCACTCCTGTTTAAAACCCTTGGCTGATTAATGAGGGGGCTGATGTGAGGCTGGCAAGGCTGAGAGGTTTTTCTAGCATCTAGAGATGCTACGGAAGAAGAAACAAACCTGTGGAAAGCAGCCTCATCAAAGGTCTCATCAGTAGGGGTGCAAGAAGAGTGACCCCAAAAAAAAAATGTCTTGGGAGCACACAGGGTGGTGTAACCTCCTCATCAGTAGAAAGGATTTGGGGGTTGCTTGGTACTGCTGGTTACTGGTAAAGGGATTGATGTTCTTTGATAATTTGCATCCGTTGCGGTAACTTCAGGCAGGCTTGGGAGAAAATGAGCCTTCAAACTTTTGCTACGTCACCCAGCATTGATTTCGAGTTACACGGGGATTTAACCAAAGAAGCAATCGTGCTTCGTTTAGGGGAAAAAAAATTGCTTGTCCAGCTGTATGTCGTGCTGCAACGTGTGTCCCCTGTTGGGTCAGTGTTCAGTAAGTGAACTTGAAGCCACCTAGAAATAATGAAGGTAGATTTGCATGAGTAACACTATCTCACGTCGTCACTGCTCGAGATAGGCTAAATTCTGTTCTAAATTACAAAACCCCAACCGCTGTGCTTTTCGTAACATGTTGCACATTGATGTTCACATTTTGCCTCTTTGGACAAGAAGGCAAGGTTACATAAGGGGGCTAACTTAATTTTTTTTGAGGAAAAACATTATTTTTTCGTACCTGTAGGCTAATCAGTAGCTTTCTCGGAAAGAGGAGCCGTGACGGTTTACTGGATAACGAGAGCAACTGCCTTGGTGTGTATTATCTGCAGCGTTTTGTCTTCTCAGCGGTAATTCTTGAGGCAGCAGTGCTTCATTTTTGCCTTTTTCTGAGCTTGCTGAACAGATTTCCATGGGATCATTTTTGCTTTCGAGTATTTTTAGTTACACATACCCACGACGTCGAGGCGTTTGCTTATTCCTTCTGTGGCTCGGTGAGCGTTAGGCTGTCCCTGTAAATAGCTGCTCCATCCTCGGATCCCGTTCCACTCCCCAGTTATAAAGACACTGTCTTGTATTCCAGGAAGGAACTGAGGATTATTGCGAAACAGGGACGATAGGTAAGTGTATTGATCCCTACTGGCTAAATTTTGGACCCACCAATTTATAAACACCAAACAATTAAAGGGGAGGATTTATTCTTTTTATTTCCTGACTCTACTGGTTTCGTAGAGCATTCGGATGCGTCTGAATCGACCTCAACACCAAGTGTCTATCCAAAAAGGCAGGATTTCTAGATTATTGGGCAAATAATCTGGAATTTATTATCACAAACCATTGGCCTGTTTAAGTCATTGGATTGGAGGTGTGCAATGTTGTTCTCGGGATTTATTTTTATTTTTTTTTAGTGATACTTGAAATGAGAAGTGCAGATGTTTTAAAGGCCAGTAACCCAATCCGTTCACCAAATGGTCAGCCCAGAGGACTAAAAGCAACTCGAGTTCGTACAGATGGCACTGCAAGAGGAAAAATAAACTCGTTTCCCTTAAAGACCCTTCAGCGAGCAGCTGAAAAAGGCTGTAACTGTAGATGTCGTAACTTTTTGTACCCTGGAAAGCTATCGATATCTTTTAATAGGGTTTTTTTTTTTAAGCTGTAAGTGATAATCATTAACAGAGTAATAACAATTAACAGACAAATGCAAATGAAGGCAAATGTAGGAAAAAAAAACCTCTCCTGGGTGGTGAAGGCTCACCTATCTGCAGGAAAGCGGCACGAAAATACGCCGGGTCCCGGAACGGCGGGTTCCCCGCCGTTCCGGAACCCGGCGTATTTTCGTGCCTATTTTCGTGCCGCTTTCCTGCAGNCTCTGGAGGAAAGTGGCACGAAAATACGCCAGGACCCAGCGTATTTTCGTGCCAATTTTCTTGCCGCTTTCCTCCAGATAGGTGATGTCCAGGTGCC
>VZTO01012227.1:2004-39408 GCA_013400615.1 Syrrhaptes paradoxus
TATTCAGATAAAGGAATTCACGTGAGAACTTGGGGTAACTTCTTTTGTTTCTGTTGCAGTATGTGTTCCAAGTATACCAATTTTGCAGAGCTCTGGTGATGAATCCCTGTTTTATTTATTTTCCTTATCTCCCAACCCAGAATTAACTGTGCCTTAAATTGTGTTTTTATAAAATAAAGTTTTTATAAAATAGCACAGCTTCTGCATATGGTCTAGTGGGATTCCACAGTGTCTGACTGCCGCTGAACATGCAGTATGTGTACTTAAGGAAGGTTATGGAAGAAGTCTATGGTTAAAGAAAGTTGCACAATCAAAACCAGTTTGCCATTTATTAACTTTTGAGTGATTAATCATGGAAACTTAAGGTTGTATGTATATAATGTATGCATAGGTTTGTCTGCAAGACCCTCTTCAAATTAACTGGGGCAGTGAAGTAGGAAAGAGTTGGTTCCTTTGTTGGTCGTAGCCTTTCATCTGACTGCTCCTTTCATGTCCTTATCTGACTCATGCTTTCAGCATTTTGTCCTTCCCTGGAGTATCCTTCCTAGCTTTGACTGCTCTGTATGTACAGATTCCAAGGAATGGTTTAAGTGGAGACTGTGGAAAGTCAAGTGGAACAAAGCAGGAAGGAATTTTTTTTGATGTCAAGAAGAGTTGCTGCCAGTGCAGCCCTGCGGGTGGGTTTGTAAGGAAAAGCAGTTAAGAGGAAAATGGTTGTGAATTTATAGAGTAGTACACTGACGGTCACTGTTACACTCAGCAGTGTATGATGAGATGAACCTTCTCTTCCCACAAGATGTTATCCCTCTGCTCCTACAGGAAAGCCCCTGTTGCTCTGGACATATACGCTCTCCCTGGCATGACTGTGTTGAGTGCAGGCAGCTTTAAAACCTAGACAGAAATGTTTGTTCATTTGAGGTTTGAAGGAGAAAATTAAGCATATATGGAATTAATTGTTTTTCATTTTTTAAAACCCTGTTTAAGTTTTAGGTTTAATGTAAATAGCAGATGAGGTTATGGATCGTTTAAAATCCTTTCTGTTTTGGCAGATACCGAACGAGTTTCAGACCTCGGTACACGATTGCCTATAAGACAGTAACAGAGCTGGAATGGAGATGTTGTCCCGGGTACAAAGGGGAAGACTGCAGAGAGGGTCCAGTAGAAAAGCCAAACACTGCACGTCGTCCTACAACACCAGCGAAAGCTGTTGTGAAGAAAGGCTTGGGTAATTTTTTGTTTGAATTTTGGTATGCATGATCACGTCTGGTTTCTTGTTTTGTCTTTTAAGTATAAGAACCATTATGGTTTCTATTAAACTCAACTACTGGCAGGTACAAAAGCCATATGGAAGACACTGTGTGGTGGGAAAATAATAGCCAGGCAATAACGGTCTTGATATAAAGAATTTCCTAAAGAGTAACGGAGGGCTGGGTATAGAACAATGGCTTATAAATGGCAGCTGGCTGCTCATGGTTCAGGAAAACCTTTGCATTAATGTTATTTTTTTGGTAATAATTTACAGGGGTTTTTTGTGGTTTCTTCAATGTTCAGCAGAAAAAAAAAGTATATATTTGAGAGGAACTATTACTGAAACAAAAAAGAACAGGTTCTAATCTTAATGATATATTATGCTCCCTAGCAGTTTCACAGTGTTTTGTTTGTTCAAGGGCTTGTGCAGATTTTACAGATTCATGTTAGATAACCTGCCTTAGTACTAAGGGGGAAGGGGATGATAAGCCTCAGTTGCTGAAAAAATACCTTAAAGAATGAATTATACTTGTTTGTATAAGTTAGTGTCTTCTGAAAGCGTAAGAGGAGTGCTGTTACTGCACTATTACCCTTCCTTCTGAAGAACTTTTTCCCAGCATTGCTGGAGATGAGTGTCACATACAGTGCTTAGTCAGATTTCCATTTGTGGTTTTTGTGTAGTGGAATGGATTGGGACCAAATACAAGGTTTTAAACCAGTCCTATAAATGACATACCTGCTTTAAAAATAAGCTTTTAAAGTATGATAATAAAACACGGTGATATCTTCAAGTATCTTGCATGCTGCTTATCTGGCTCTGACTGTAAAAGAATTGTGATTCAGTGCAAAAATCGATCAGTGTGTATGCAATAGCTATTAAATGCAACAGCTAGTGCTTACTTTTTATTATTAAAGGAATCAGCCACCTTGCCAGTCTTGAAGAGTACACTTGTGACTTCCTACCTTCTTTGTAATGTCTTTAAGCTGAAATCCAGTTTAAAATGAAGAAAAATTCCAAGTGCATGACCTTCAGACCTATCTCAATGTCGCTCTCCACTGTATATCTACCATGCATAGCTTGGAACTAGTGCTAACATTTTTTTTGTCTGAAGATTTAACTATTAACACCACTCCAAGATCATACAGTCACAGTTTGACAGGGAACTTTTCTTATCCTTCATTGTTTACTTGTCATCTGAAAGAGTTATTCTAATGCTAACAGCTTGTGTGTCTATTTTCTGTTGCATTTAAAGAAGTATATTTTCTTCTTCACTTCTGCTTCTTAACTTCATTGNTGTTTTTTAAACTAAAACAGTGGTGGTCTAGCTGCAGATTTGATTTATATTAGATGATTATTTGGGGTCCCGCTCCATATCTTGACTTACTCAGTGCCTTGTTGCTGAGAATCCCAGAAAATATGACTACAGGGATCTTAAGGCATTTATCTATGCCCCAAGCTAGGATCAGTTACATCTGTTCAGCCTCCAGTGGCAGAAATTCTGCTGCTCATGTGGACAGTGTCTTCTGGCATTTCACCTTCTATACAGCTATCAGGCCTCGCCTTCACTTGCTCCAGCTGAAGCCCATTCTTCTTGTCCTGTCCCATCAGCAGAATATGGAAACCAGTTTATTCCCTACCAGTTTGCAGATATCTTTCAGCGTATCACTCCCCATTCTCCTCTCCTCTAGCCTAAATAGCAAATTACTTCGACTCTTCTTGCAGTTTATAATTTCTTGACCTCTGATAATGTTTATTTCTTTCCTTCTTCTGAATTTTACAACTGTTATACGATTTGCTTGAAACTGACCTTGCGGAATTGTACATGGCTCTGCAAATGAGGTGCTGCCAATGACAAATGGATTGGAAGGATGGTGTCAGATTCATCAATTGATTTGTGCTGCATAAAAAGTAGATTGCCGCTAGAAGTCTGCTTTTACATTTTTTCATTCAAAGAGGATAGTGCTGATGTTATTTTAATCTAACAATTTTGGATGTGTAAAGCTGATGCTTTTATACACGCTTTTATTGTCTACTTAAATATGTGTCAAATAATTCGGTATTTTTGAAGCAAGTGTGATAACTTGGAATATCTTGCAGAACTCCATCCAGTATATACATTTGGACCCCAATTCAGCAAAATACTGGAGCACAAGCCCACTATAGGCACATAAATTATTGCCGCTTAAGTTTTCAATGGGAATTCAGGAGCAGCACCTCCCAAATTATTGTTCTAGAAGATGCAGCGGCTCTGAGGTGATTGTGCTGAGATGTGTATGGATCTATAATGGTCTATTATGCATGCTATACCTTAGATTCATTGCTGAAGAAGGAGGTGGGTTTCTGTTTGCTAATTTATTTATTTATTGCCATTCTAGTATCTTGTCAGGAAATGGTCAATGTGCTAAACTTTTAGTTTGGAGTGTTTTGATAATGTTTTAATTGTAAACTACTGAAAAGAATAGAAAATGGAACAAGCGTTATGCATTTTAAAGCATTATTTGCCTTTTGAGAAAAGTAAAATTAGCCTCAGATGATTAAAAGAGATACCACTGGGAATAATGACATCCAGCCTTTGTTATTTCCATGAAACAGATGCAGAACCAACTGAAGTGCCAGAACCTCCTCCATATGAGAAGAAAATGCAGTTTCTTGAGGATGAATTGTTTAGACTTACACGGTCAGTGCTTGAACTTCAGTCCTCTGTGGCAGGTGTGAATGAAAACCTAAAGTTGACTGTCCAAGAAGATGCTAGTAAGATGTTGGTCACTTGGCTGAACAACCTTTATGACCGCCCGGAGCCTGATAGTGCGGTTGGTGGTGAAACAGACACTATTCATCTGCCTGGACTCCTCAGCAACAGAGATCAAAAAGACCCTTTTATTGATTTTGAAATGGAAGATATAAAGTCTGAGCTAGCTGAGGTCAAAGAAGCCTTGAAGATGAGGAATGACGAGCTGGAGGAACTGAATGGCAAAGTAAAAGGCTATGAAGGACAATTGAAACAACTGCAAGAGGCTGCACAAGGACCTACAATAACAATGCCCAGTGATAATATATATCAGGAGTATATAGACTCCAAATTTGAGTCCCTCAGACAGGAAATACTGGAAGGATTTGAAAAGAAAATGGCAGATCTGAAGAACTCCTGTGAATACAAGCTACAGGATATCCAGCAGCAGTGTGATGACAATGAAAATAACTGTGTAGGAATAATTGATGTTATAAGAGGAAAAGAGAATGACTTGAGGAAAGAAATAAATACTCTCCGAACTCAAATGCCATCAAACAAGTCCAGTTGTTGCAAGGAGGGTGAGAGAAATTATTTTGACCAACAGATAAAAGATTTAGATAAGAAGATTGACAGAGTTGTGGAAGCACACAGGATCTTAAACGTCAGAATAGATAATGAAATCAGTCGATTGTCAACTCCAGATCTAGAAGACATGTTTGCTGAGAGGCTGGAGGAGCTGGATGCAAGGATGAATGTTACAGAACGAAATGCTGAAGAACATTGCTTTTACGTTGAGGAAACTCTCCGCAGTACTATAGCTGCTGAGGTAGATGAGTTGAGAGACTTGTTTGACCAAAAGCTACGGGCAGTAGAAGATAGGCTAGGTGGCACTATTCTAGAGATCGCTAATACCACAGACCCTGAGGGAATGTTTATTAATCCGGGGCCCATCTTGCCCAGTGACACAGGATTTGCAAATGAGCAATTTACAGCAGAGATTAGTTTCCTGAAGAACAAACTACTGTCGCTGGAACACCTCTGTGGGCAGAAATGTCAGCCTGCACTACAAGGTTCAGAGGACCTTCATAAAGAGCTGGAAAATTTTAACAATAAATATGATCACTTACTCTTGAAAACAGAGAACAACTCTGTTCTCCTGCAGTCTCTGAATAGCTCTTTTAATGAGAAACTCAATTTAATTAAGGGTAACCAACGTGACATCCAGAAAATGCAGAGAGACGTACGTGTATTCCGGTATAATCTAAATGTCATGGATAAAGATATGAAGAATCTTCAAGATGGCTTGAGTAGCTGCAAGGAGCAGCTTCTGGGTGTCAATTCTACCTGTAGAAAAACACAACGAGGTGTCTTCCGAAAAATTGATCAAATGCAGAGGACATTTGCAAATCAAACTGCTCATCCCAGTGATAATTGCTGTGGTGAAGTGAGAGAGAGACTAGAACAACTGAATGACCACATCCTGAATGATCTTAGCAAGTGCAAAGAAAAGACCCAAGGTATCCAGGAGGGTGTTTCAGATGTGGAGAGCAGAGTCTCACGTGTTGAAAAAGTTTGTGGCAAGCTGGACTCTGTCTCAGGTAGCTTGCAGAAGATAAAAGAAGGTCTGAATAAGCACGTAAGCAGCTTGTGGAACTGCATCCGTGAAATGAATGGAACTGTAGCATCTCATTCCACTGATATTTCTGGCCTCAAAAATTCTGTCCAACAGTTTTATAGTCAGATCTCCAAAATCACCACAGACATTGAAGGCATGCTGAAATCTCCATCTGACACAAGTAAGGTTTTTTTTTTCTTTCTTAATGCTTTTTACAACTGGTTTTCTTTTCTGAATCATTTATGAAGGAAGTAAACAAGGGAGGAAAAACTTAATATTACACAATTTCTACTTTCTTTTTACAGTAACACTGATTTTGTCTCTTTGCTCTAGAACACCACAGAGGACTTTGAGTGCTTTAAAAAGTATTCTCACAACAAAAAAAAAATAAAAGGTCTTATATGTTTACTTTGAGCCAGACCAAAGGGAATGGGAAAACTAATGTTTTTGGATAGTGAGTTTAAAGTGAGTTTTAAGTAATAATTATCAGTGGTATTATTTCAGTTCATTTGATTTTATTTTTTTGTTTTGTCTTATTTTGTTGTGTGAGATTATTCTTGATTCCTTGGGGGGAATTGAAAAGTAAATGGAGAAAAATGAAGTCAAAGGAATTCAAATTTATGATAAGAATGATTCCCTGTAAGTTTTGTTCTTAGCATGAGTTAACGATTATAATTCAGCACCAACTCTTTGATTCAGGACTTTCGCTAACAAGCTCTGGCATATCTTGGTGTGGCAATATAAGAAGTCAACTTCGTAGCTCTCCCAGAAGTTTCCATTCCCACAGTGTAGTTGGCAAGTTGGCAACAGGTACACACCCCAGCTGGCAGCGTTTTCACACCTCAGACACTTCTGTTAGTCGTCCAACATGTTAGCTCAAATCTACCTCCACAGGTGGTTTAAAGTTTGCATTAGAGTGTCTGGGAAGCAGAGGCACATTCCCTTTGTCTCAAAATGCTCTGGAATGGTAAGCTCAACATGTTGATGAACCTTGCCATGAAGGTGTAGAGACCTTGCCAAATGCCACTCAGTTCCTTCTGCAGTTCTTGCTCCAAATTTCAGCAGTGGATTGTTTGTTTGAGAGAGTCAAAGTTTACAGAAGGAAGCTGAGTTCCTCTTCTGTTAGCATGATGCAAAACCATAGGAATTTGAGACTGTTCTGAAACTGCACTCTTCAGTTGGTTGATGCTTCTGGATTTAATTCTATGCACGTGTGAGATAAATAAGAGGCTGATTTCTGTGGCTGGCCCTAAACCAGAAGAGGTGCTGAGGGAAGAGCCCGTGGGCTGTTGCAGCTGGTGGTGGCTCGGGGAGATAAGATATGGGACCGTGAGCTCTCTTGCTTGAATGGACAAGTTGTGCTTCATGAAGGTCTGAAAGTAATTTCTGTGGGGAAGAGTATCCTTCTTACTCCAAGACAGAGACTTGAAAGCCTGTGATAGATGGATTTGTTCTGGGTGTTTAACTGTTTAAAACCAAACGTATTGCAGTACTTGACATAAAAATCCTCCTGAGATTAGAAGTTCTTGTGTGAAATGAAAAAAAAATAGTTTCTTTTTTTTTTAAAAGGAAGAAGTGAAGGAGAATGCAGGGGATCTGCAATTCTCAGATATTTCTTTCGATGAAATCTTGACTGAAATTCAACATGGTTAGGACCTTCACCCCTAGACCTTACAAAAGCAGACCCAGTCCCCCATTAAAATGCCGTGTGGTATGGATCTATGTAATCCTATTTCTCATCCGTCTTGCACAAAATAAATTTACAGTAGTGACCAACATTGTAGAAGAGACACACAATAGTCTTTCTCCTGCTATTTAAAGCAGGTGTTCAAGTGGCCTCATGAGGTTGCATTTGTCAGCCCCTAGTACAGTGCAGTAAAGCATTTAAAAAGCCTCAGGGCGCCTGGGTTTCCATAGCATAGTGTTGTTTCAGGGCAGAGCTCTCCATCCACCATCGGGTGTTAAAGCCTGGGGAAGGATGCTGCTGCTGGATCTGGGGTGCCGGCACTTTGAGCGTTCCTTGCTGCCGTGGGGTGCCTCTGGCCTCTGAAAGATTCGTGAAGCACACACTTTAAATCCCCAGATGTTTCCAATTACGATAACACTGTCTGGCACAGCAGTCCAAGTAAGTTTTGATGGCTGGAGCTGCAGAAAGATTTTGGCCAAAGAGCCTTTCTTGGAAGTAGTTTGGGAACCCCGTTACGTGAATTGGATATGGCTTCAACTGTTTTTACTTCCATGACCTGCAGCATCGTCTCTGATACCAACATAATTTGAAAAGACGACTTTCAGTCCTAGCTGTAGGTCGGTGTTGAGTTTCTTATGCACTGTTTGCCAGCATATTGTAGCATTCAGATGATGTCATTTGACTTTAGAAGGTTACTAATAACAGTTGTTGAGGGCAGTAAGGCAAGGATAAGTTGCAAGAAATATAATATAAAATCTTATCAAGTAGTATAAGCCTGGCACACTGTAAACCTGAGAAAAGTCAAATTACATTGATTTTAGGAATATGGGTGTGTTTTCTTCTAGATTTTTTATTAGGAGGCTTGAAGTGCCTCAGTCCAAACTAACAAGCCAGATTAGTGGATGATTGTACGTCAGATAAAGACCCAGAGACCAGACCCATATTTTATTTTTTACTATTTCTGGTGAAGGTAGCGCAGCTTCCTGCTGTTCGCTGTACGCAAAGTGGTGGTGAGGGCAGGCGGTGGTCTGCTCTAAGCTCGTGGGGGATGAAGCACAATGTGCTTGCCAAGGTAATGTAATCCAGCAACTCTTTGTGCACCTTAAATGGTGGCTGTCCCCAGCTCTATGTCTTGTAGGGTAATTTATTGGTCTCATTGACCTCTGTGCACCTCCACAGGTACGTTTGCTCTTCAAATGGCATGAAACTGGAAGCGATGTTAAAGTTAGTGGTCTCTTTTAACTTACTGCCTATTCATGTAGATTCATGAAGTTTTCCAGGAGTCAGAAGTGTGGTCTTGCAGCCAGATTCCATGCTGGGAGAGCAGTTTGCTTTGGTTACGGTTATTTGACCTGAACTGCGATTCCTCTGGTAATTGTCTCTGTAGCAGGGTTTTGAAAGCAACAGCTAAATGCTTTCTGCTGACGTTACAGTCTAAGAAACCAAATGTATGTTCTACATTGCAGCATCGATAAAGAGCAACCTAAAAATCTCAGTGTTGTAGTGCAAATAAGAGAAAGTCATTGTCAGTGCCTCTAGGCTCCCTGCGAGCTCATGCAAAACGGAATTTTGTAACTTAATTGTCAAATCCCTTTGGTACCTATGAAAGAAAATTCAAGTCAGGTCTTTTTGGCTTCTTGTGAGCGCAGTCAGAGATTCCTTTACTTGCTAGTTTGTTTTACACCCTTTGTTTCTGTGTGCTTTGGGGGCTGAGGAGAGCATGGTCGGGGCAGAATGATACTAGAAGCAGATGCACCCCGAAGATCCACCTGCCTCATGCATCCAGGTCACTGCTCATCTTCCTTCCCAGAAAATCATTCCGCCTTCAGTGAAGTAAATTGCAGGGTAAAGCTGCCTGGCTGAGCAAACTGAATAAAACAAAATATTTTTTAAGACAAGGAGGGGAACAAAAGTGTTTTTATTTTCAACTGAGGAGGGAAATATTTCCCTCTATTTTGGTTGTGGAAGGGCATCTGAGAGCAGAATCTATTGCCTGAAATGCTAACCGAGTTGTCACTTATTCTGGTGATGACAACCGGAGCAGCAAGGATGCCCCTGCTGAGGGCAGTGTTACTCTTCTCAGCTGTGTAGTGATCTTAACTCTGCCCTTTGCCTTCCCAGATAGAGGGGAAGATGATGGGGAAGATTTCTGTTTTGTCTGCTGCTCAGCAAAGCTTAAGCAGGCTGAGCTAGATTCATCCCCGCCTTCATTGACAGTTCATTTTCTCATTGGCTTGTGAACTGTGAAAACATGTGTTATGGAATTCAGCATGAGGATAGGGTGGCTCCAGTGTTATCGTCTTTATCCAGTCATTTATTGTACTTTGTCTTGCTATGATGCGTCTCAGTAGGAGAGGCCAAAAAGATGGCAGAGCAGATCCCTCTCAACCCACACATGCCTGATTACTGGCACTTTAAGGTCAGCTTTAGGCAGGTAATTTTGGATTTAGCTTTACAGAAATGTTATTGGATAATTCTGAATATTGCTGTAGTGATGCTGCATGCAAGGAAGCAGTTTGCACAGGATGCAGGATTTAAACTAGTGATTGGTATTTAAAGGTTTACAAAAGCAAGCAGACAAATGTATTAATTTTCCCTGTGTCAGCCCGAGTTGTTGTCTTAATAAAGCTCAGCTTAATGGACTAGAGAAATGAGCAGTACATGCATCCCAAGGTAAAGTATTTTGTCAATTTGTGTTTTGAATGGGGTTAACCTGAAGATCTTACTTGAAGGTCTAAATCTGTGCCCCTGTGGACAGAAGATGTCTCCATAAGTTAACAGCTCTGTTAAACAATTCACTTTGAAACTTTAAGCCTTTTTTTTTGAAATGTTTATAATATTTTTTTAATCTTTGGATTTTTATGAAGATAATTTTAATCTGTATAAGGTGAACATTTCACTCCTTAGTGTCCTCAGCCTTTTGGATAGAGTTTCTGAGTGAGCTTCAGTCCAGCTTTCTGGTGTGCTGCTTGTATGAGTTTCAATTCTCATGACAGTTGAAGTCAGCCAGCAAAGCTCAGGAAGGCTTTTTTCTAGCAGGCATATCTCGCAGATGAACGCAGGTGGTGCAAGACTGTGACTTCAGACAGCCTCTCGGTACTCTGGAAGCCTTACGTGAACTTTTTATGAGACTGAAAACAAGAAACGAGATTCACAAGGGTGAAGTGCAGGTGCCGAGCAGTCACAAAACAGCATGTGGGTTGCCAGTGACACTGTCTGGACCCCAGCCCTGCCTCGTGGAGGATACCTGCATGACTTGGTTGTAAGCTCTCGGCCAAAGGCTCAGCGTAAGGCCCTCCTGGGAGTCCCGAGCTGCGCAGCAGAACCAGGGAAGCCTCACGCTATGTCTGCTTCTAGGCACAGCCATTTGGTTTAGCCCCAGCCACTGATGGATATACCCAAGCTGCTTTTGGACGGCGATGAACTGAAGTGCTTCACTCTGACCGCTGAGACCTCAGAGCTATGGTCACTGTGGTCACTTCCATGGCAAGAATCTCTGGTGGGGACGAGCTGCATCAGATAAATTTGTGAGGGGATGGTTGTCCGTTTCTCCAGAAACTCACTTCTGTCCCTGTGTCTAAGGCCATGCTTTAGTCTCAAAATGCAACCAAAATAGCCAGTGCTAATGTTTAATTTAAAATGAAATTCTAACTGTTCTGTGTAAAAGCTGTCATTGCATCTGCTGAAGTCTACACCTTTGTAAATTCCTGTTCTTAACGTAGATATAATTCAGCTTCATTCTTAGGAGGATCCTTAAGTGTCATTTAGGACTTAATTTTTATGAAAAACCCATAATTCCTGCAAAAGGCTTAGAACTGGACCAGAAACACACATGTAACGGTGTCAGCACTGTTCAATCCTGATGTCGTATGTCTTGGCTGCCGTACTGGAAAAGTCTTTTAATGGTATCTCTTCCCTTTAAACAATGAAGGCTTTTCTGGTAGATTATATCTTAGAGTTTTGCCTTCGTTGTCAGAAAATATTAGTAATGGGAGTACTTGGAATTGTAAAATGATTGGTTTTCAAAGCAGAGGAAAAATCCTGTAAGTCGGTGTTCATTTACTCAGGGTTCTTTCTGTGGATACTTTTCTTTGTGGTAGGGCTAAAGAGTCAGGTAAGAACGAGACTGCCTTGTGCTGGGTGTTGTATGAGTGCAGAGCCAACAGGAGGGATGGGCAGGAGGGGTTCCAGAGAACTGACCTGAAGATAGAGAGCGAACATGCGATGGAGACGAAGGCCCTGGGGGAACAGGTGTGATACCCAGCCTGCTTGGTGCAGAGAGTCAAAGCAGGGCTAGTGGGTGAATGTTGATGGGTTATTTTGACTGCTGCTTGTCCTGTCTCCAGGCTGTCTTCACTCATTTCCCTGTGTCACAGGCTTAGAAAGAGGGGAGTCTGTAGCACTGCAAGAGTGTGACGGAATTTCGCCAATTCAGTCTTTGGTCTGAGGAGGAAAGTGGCCTCAAATTGAGTCCCCTTCTATTTTAAAGTATTTTTTTAAAAGATGTGCAATTATATTTGCTATTTTAGGCAAATTATTCTGTATCTTTCCTCTTCTTTCATCATTTCAAAGGGCGATCAGAAGTACCACGGCAGCCGTTGCCACCAAGACCACCTCTGCAGCCCCAACCTGGCATCTCTCTGCTGCCATCAAGGCCGAGGGTACAGCCTCCGCGACAGAGGACCCCCCTCCAACCGCCACAGCTGAGACCTCCTCCGCGCCCAGCCCTGCCAGGATCAGGAGTTGTGCCATTTCTGCCTGGAACAACTGGGATCATCGTGGAGACTGGAGAGGCAGGGCCTCCTGGCACTGTTTTAATGTCAGGAAGAGGGCGGCTTAGGAGCGTGGATGGCCAGGCTGGTCAAAGTACCATGCCCATTGCTGAAGGGTATGCTGGAGCACCAGGTGAGACAACCAACTAACAGTGGTCATTCCCATCTAAGTGCAATGGAGGTGGCTAGGTCTTGCTAGAGGAGTGACACTGAGATCTGTTGAACCTTACCAGCCACCTTTCAGCCTTTCATGGGTCCTGTTACCGCTGTTGCCGTTGGGAATGGGCTTATGGCGGAGATGGTTTTGTGAACGGGCCTTTGCAGCTTCCAGCTGGCTACAGAAGTCAGGGAAACACATTCAGTGCCAGTTGCGTTGCCTTTGCCAAGGCTGCACAAAGCATGAGATCAACAGGGCTGATGTGAAATCTTTGGTAACTACAGCAGTCTTTGCCACTAGGGAAACTTGAATCCTTTTTTGCTTGCCATAGTGCTTGCCAGTGGATTTAGTACATTATAGTAAGAATTTGGTTTTCTTTGCCATGACCACCCCCATTTAACAATAATTGCACATGTCACAGGAGATCCTATTAGGTAGCTGTTTTGGTAAGTTGGGTGTTCAGTAACAAAGGATGCTTTTTAGAAGACTGCAGTGATACTTTGTCATAATGACTGTCACATGCACTACTTTTCCGTTGTAGGTTATCCAAAGTTATCTCCTCCTACCACGGACTCACAAGGTAAGGCAGTTGTTTCCTAGAAATTCTTTACATAGGTACTTAATCTTTTTTTCAGTCCCTGGAAGGTCACAGTTGAGAGAACAAAGTGTTGACTTCTAGTATTTAAGTTTAGCATTGAGGAAAATCTGACAGATTGTTGTTATGCCTAAGCATTAAAACACAATTTACATCCTTTGAAAATAGGAGGTTTTTGAGATTTTGAAAAATAATTAATTTTGGGTTATTGTTACTTCAGTGTGTTTTTGTTTTTTTTTAATACAAAGGGTTTGTATTTCCTAGCAAATGTCAGTATTGACCTTTTTTATTTTCAAATGAAAGATATGTATTTCTTCCTGAGAATTTTCATATTTCTTCAATAAGCTATGAATAAGGCCGAGACTAAGATGTTGAAGCACTAGTGTCTGAGCTAGTGCATGAGTTGGGTCCTCCTTGTGGGGGGGGTTCTGGCTTTGTTAGAATCACAAGTGCTTGTGTTCCTGACTTCAGTAAAGGCGGGAGTGCTGCCACTGACAGCCACAGTTTAAAATGATTTTAAAATGCACTTTTCTTGGTTGGGTGGGGGTTTTTAAATTTTTTATAATTATTAATATCACAGTTAATTTATGTATTTGTGTGATAAACAGGTACAAATGTTGTGTGGGACATGCTAGTTGGCCTTGATAATTACATTGATTGGGTGCTGCCTGCCCTACAAACTCAAGATATTATCAAACCCCAGGGAGTGGTATCTGGGAAAGTGAATATTCCCACACCCTCTTCAGAAGGAATGATTTCATCTAAATATGCTTAAGGAAATATGAGAAATAGATGAAAATAAAACACCAGGGTGTTATGGCATCCAAAATCCTACCCTTGGGACTTATTTTGAGTTTGATGGCCTAACAAAATCACAGATACATGTCTTGAAGACTGGTCTCAGGACTAACAAAAAGAGGTCACAGTGTAATTCTGATATTTATACTTTCTAATTAAAATCTGTCACAGCCTTAAAGCAATCTTTTTGCATTTAAGGATTCTGGTTGTAAGAACAAGCAGCAATAGATGAGGCCTCTGGAAGAGGATGAGAAGTAAAGAAATGTTCGTTTATCTTGATGCCAGGAAAGCCAATATAGATGTCTAGATTTCTGTGATAAATTGATTTCCTGGGGGTTTTCTTCCCCTTTGTACAGCCTATTGCCACTTATAGACAGCAGTATTTTAATAAGTTTATGCTAAAACTTTATTTTGCCTGTTTGCTGCTTGGTGGAACATGTTGTAGGAAATGATACCAACCTGGGATCCAGAGAGGTGGGCTTCACCGAGAAGTTCCTTTTAGAGATCTGAGCCGCTGAAGACCTATCTAAATACATTGATATGCCTGCTCATCTGTCCTATAACTTCCCTCAAAATGCAAACCCTGATATCAGGTAGTCATAGAAAACAGATAAGCACGGTGCAGATAGCTTATGCCATTAGACTTCCATGGAGTTAGAGCATCTACACCCACTGTCCCTGATCACCAGTGTCTGCTTATAAACAGCAAAGAAAGAGAGCATTTGGGGGCAGAATTCAGCAGTTAGCAGTGCTGTAGAAATTAACAGCTGCGGAAGGGGAGATTTTTGGCTTATTGGAGGAGGAACTTAGAGTTTATATAAGGCATCAAGGAATCATTAATATCTAATTTGTTAAGGACCACAGTTTTAGGATGTATTTGCCAGTCTTCACCCAGTACATTTTGTGGCACTGAAATTCAAATTTGAAAGAAGATCAGGCTTTCTTGTGCTATAATTCCTAAAATAAGAAGCTTGTATTATTAAAGTGGCCTTCTGAGTACTCCCTTTCATTTCTGTTTCTGAATAGTTTCTGTTATATAAAGCACTGCTCAGGAGGAAGCTGAGGGCTCCAGCTCTGTCCTCCAGGATTAAACCAGCCCTCTTGGATGCTGAGGCCCAATTTGCATAACGGAAATACTGAAGAATTTCTTGAGTTGTTCAGAATCATTAGCTATCTGTTTGCATGCGTCTTGGAATATAACTCTGTAGATAAAGATCCTCAAGGATCTCACAGGCAAGCAGTTTATGACAAAGGTGAGTTAAGTGTCAGGACCTAAGAGAACCCACCTAACCCCTTTTAATACAGAAGGAGTTGAACCCATTGTTATTTAAAGAAACATCATCAGCAAATCTTATTGAAGCATGGCAGTTTTACAGCTTTGAGAATTTTTGTTTCCTGGAACAAAGGAAAATTGCAGAGGCACAAGTAATGAATTGGCTGATGAACTGGTCTCGCAACTGATGAGAAAATGCTTGTACAATCCCCAGGTCATACAGCTAAGCAAGGCCAGAGCCAAGCAGGGGACTTGGACATTCTGATAAGCATACAGAGAGGGTCGCAGTGAAAAAAATTAATTGAAAGCACAAATTGGCCTTCCCACCCTCCCCCTTCCTGCAGTCTGCAGTGTTGCTTGTGTCCTTAACCCTGCTGCTCCAATGGAGGGTGGTTGTTCCTCTCTGAAAGAAAGAGAGCAATTAAGAAAACAGCTGAGCTAGTGAGCCCTACCACTGTGCGAACACTGCTGTATATATCCGTTCAGATAAAGGGCTGATTTTGGTTTGTGCTTTTTGATTCTTCTTACTTGTCTGACACTCAAATCATCTGTAGTTTCTCCATGTGACTCCAAGCAGCAAGCCTGTAGGACACATTTCAGATTTAAAGGCATGAGGTTTATTGTAATGTAAGATTTGCGTTATTGTAGGTGATCGTTGATTTGAAGAGTTTACTGAATACATAAATTACCCTGCTGTGCTTGTGATGGGTTCTGCTGCATGCTTAGCTGCATCCTTAGCTCTTTCTTTTGAGCATTGGACAGGGAGCAGTATTCTCGTTAGTACACATCGGTGTCTAGCACAGGGGAAAGGGTATTTGCTGACTCTGAGGTAGAGAACATATGGTCACCCACAGCTGCACCAGTGGTTGTGTTTTGCTGCTGTTTGCATGAAAGAATAGTGCAATTCACAGAAGAATGCTGAAGAATGGGGTAGGAGATGGGTATTTGTGTGAGGAGAGGCGGGAAAGTGCTGGGGCAAACCTCACTGCGATGTGAAAGGCAGGAGTTGTAAGAGCAGAAAGAGTGGTTCCTAACAGAGTCAGGAGATAAGTAGCTGTGTCTTCATAACCACTGAGTTATCACCTGTATCAGAAACACTGTGACTTAACAGAGCAGAGCTAACGGGCCCAGCTTCGTTGAACACTGGCTCATGGATATCAGCGTAGTGTGGCACTTTGCTGTGCTGCGTGGCCATCCCATAAGCAGAGGGAATGTTCCTGAAAATGGGATGTGTTAGCATCAAACTGAAGACTTAAAAAAAAGGGGGGGAGGGGAGATAAATTGCTGATACTCTTGTCCCGTTTGCTCTAGCTGAAATTATGCACTTTGCCCTCATTTAGATTTAAGAGTATTGACCAAGGAGAGGAAATCTGAGGTATCCTTCCTACTCCTGCTATGTACAAAGTGCATACTGACAAATGAATTACACACTTACAGTCTCTCTTCTGTGTAGGTTCTTGGAAAGTCCTCATTCCAGTCGCTGAGCATTTGTCAGCCTCACCATCATACTCGGTTATTTTTTCTCCTTTCATCTTGATAGAAAATGCCTATGCTGTGCACTGTTTTGTTTTGCTTGATTATTTTTTTTTTCTTTTTTTTCCCTCCTTCTGGCATTTGAACTCTGTGGGAGGCATGAACTGTGCTGGGAAGTCAAAAGAGAGGTGGAGAACCAGAGATACAACTAGCAGATGGGTGGAAGTGGATGTAACCTAACAAAGGCCACCCATGTACCTTCGGTGGTCTTTTGACTCCCCAGGATACTAGCTTAGATTGTCACGAACACACATACCTGCCTCTGTTTATGTGTGTATGTATATATATATATTTATCTCAAGTGAAACCTTCTTGAATATGTCCAAGGTCAAAGAGGTTTGCTTCTCCCCCAGAAGCTCTAAAACTGACTGTTTATTCTGTGGTTGAATCCTTTGTGAAACTTTTTGTCTCCCTAGCAGTTTCTTCATCAGAGCTGTGCATGTGGCTCCTAGCTTTTAAATGCTTTAAAACTTTTCTTCCTGATTTTTATAATTCCACAACACTAACTGCTTCAGTGAAAGTAGTTTCCAAGCCTGGAACTTGCCTAGAGGAGCTGAACTTTAATCTTTGCATGAAGTGTTTCTAAGTGGGCACAAGCAGGAGAAGGTGGTTCACCTCTCTGTAAGGTTCTGCAAAAGCACTGCTGAGAGCTGTCAGCAGGACTGGCGAGAGCTCCGAACAGGCAGAGTTCCAGCTGGAAGCAGGGAGGAGGGTAAGAGAGCGTAGACACGTCCTGTCTTTCCTGCGCCTCCCTATGTTGCCGCTAAACTGATCTACAGGGTGTTTAGAGGGGTTTAGGATTTCTCCTTTGGACAAACACAGATGGTGTGCTAAACTAGGCTGCAGATCTGAAGCAATATCAGCAGCAAACTCTAATAAATATTCTAGCAATTAGTGCAGAAAAATCTTGAAGGAAGCATGGTGAGCCATCCAGGATTTGATCCCTTATCCAGATGACACCAACCCGAACAGAACTGTAGCTACTGCAAACATAGAGGACAGTGCAGGCGGCAAATAGTTTCTGCTGTCTGTGCAGTAGGACTGCAGGGAAGAGAAACCTTTCCAAGTGAGCCAACAAGAAGTTAGTTGAGGGGCATTTTCAGTTGATTTGAGTCTCAGGGTGAGCTGAAAACACAAAGAGATGCTTTCTGTAAGTAGTGTGGTGTTAAGGTGGTGGAGCTTTACAGAAGCTGTTGAAGCGAGTAGACTTCCTGCAATTAAATTTGGTCCTTTCAAATAATCTCCTCTTAGCTCACAGGAGCACCTGCAGGCACGCTGGCAGGTAGGAGTAGTGAAAAAGGGCTCCTGTCTGTTTTCTGAGCGTGAGACAAAACACTGAATAAGGAGATTTCCAAAGATACATGAGTCAGCTGGTTACTAGCCCCTGAGGGAAATCAAGGTAGTTATTTACCATTTCTGAAGTTGTAGTCATGTCTTCCCCTTGCCTTCCCCTCCCACACCCCCATGCCAAGTTTTTCAGGAAAAAAATGGATAGCAGAGCATTTTTATATCCACATTTTAGGTGAAGTTTTGTCACTTTTTAACTTTATTTTTTAAGGATTATAATCTGAATTGAACATCGGTTGCTGATGGGTATCTCAGATTGAGAGGAAGAGAAAACCAAACATTTACTTTAAGAAAGGCAGAAGAAGGAGCAGGGGTGAAACAGGATGGAGAAGACATGGATCCTAACCTGAACAGGGTTAGAACAGAAAGAGCCACTGAGGACAACTTTTAAGTCTATTTGTTGTTTACCTAATTGCCCAAACAAAGCAACAAGAAAGAGTTGACTGCGTCTAGCAGTGTGTCCTGCCTTAGGGGAAACGTTTAGAGGGACGGGAACTTAAAGGGGACTAACAAGTGGTTGATCACTAAACACTTGCCATTAAGTCAGTCTGTTAAAATATTTGTCTTAATTGCCCAAATCATATTTCATCCAACACCAGTCTAACAGCAGTGGTAGGCTAGTGAGCAGATAGCCCCCATAAAATACCTAAATGTCTGTTTGATGTGCTGGGAAAAGAAGAAAAAATTGTGGAGTGAAAACTCCCCCAAAAGAGAAGAGGAAGAGAGAGAGAAAAGCCCCAGTTGATGGTTCTCCTTGTTTTAATGCCAAAGTGTTACTTCTTGTAGCTACTTTCGTTACCTGTAGGCTGAGAAGGTAGGAGATCTAAGCTGTGCACAGCTTCTCAGCGTGACTAGGAGAGCTGGCATGAGCTATACACCTTATCACTGCTGTTGCCATTGTCACAGGAGCGGAGAGCGAACATGTCCAAAGGTAGCCTTAATCCTGAAGAACGTCCGTGGCAGAAGCATTGTTGAATTGAGAGGTGGCAGGATTTCCACTGCCAGCATTTACAAGCCCTGTACCTTTTCCTTAGAAGGATAGAAAAAGGGAGGCTTTGGCCAAGGTGGGAATTTTATGGTGCTCAGTAAATTTTATGGTGAGACACCTGGGACCTGGGCCAGTCCTACATATTCTGCTAATTCTGGCATCCCTCAAGTGACAGGGTTAGTCCAAGTGGAGTAAGTGCAGGAACAGAGACACCGGATTATAAACCATCACAGGGAGAGCCTGGGTTGTCATCCTGATGTGACCCTGACTCATGTTGTTACCCATTTTAGGACCTGCTGCTGCTGCGCCCTCTCTGGTGTCGTTTTCTGCCGGGCTGACGCAGAAGCCTTTCTCCAGTGATGTCGGCGTGGTTCACTTTAACAAAGTGCTTGTGAATGACGGGGACTATTACAACCCCAATACAGGTAACAGCCAAAGAATGGACCTGCAGAGATGCCAGATGGGCAGTAGCAGGGGTTACCAGTGTTTGATGCTATCCCAGGCCTTGTTGGCACATTGAACAAACCAAATAAGTCCATCTAAACCAGACACATGGGGGCAAAAGCTTCCTGTGGATGTGGACAGGCAACTGGCTTTCAACAACTGTCCAATAACTGTGAGGCCCAACTCACCACTACCTCTGCTCCACCAGCACAGCTGCTGTGCTCCTCGGGCCAGCTGAGCCCAGGTAGCGGAGGTGAGGCTCCTTGCTGACCCACTTTGCAGCTCAGCCAGCTGGGTCACTCGGGAGAGGAGGGAGGGAGGTGACACACGCTGCGTCTCCAGTAACGGTAACTGCCTGCTGCCTCCTTCTCCAGCAGAGCATCCTGTCACCCGAGGGTGTTAGGCATGCCTTAACAGCTTGTGGGTGCCTCTCACCTCTGAGTCATGGCAGTTGCTTAGGCTGGGAGGTGTCCAGATGTGGACAAGACCTCCTTACATCCTGAAGGACTGGTGGGCTCTAATGCAAGAGCAGCAACTCTTTGCCTTCTGACTGCAGTCAGCTGGTCAGCCGCCCAGGGTGTTACATGTGTGTAGCAATGGGTAACCCCCATGGCTTTGTGTTTGTCGTCATGCTTAGAGCACTCGGGTCTCTCCATTTTGAAGAACTCCGAAAGCTCAGCCTTTCTCTCTTCTGCAGGCATTTTCACATCACCATATGAAGGGCGTTACCTGATCACGGCTGTGCTGGCCCCGGAGAGGGATGAGTATGTAGAAGCTGTGCTGTCCGTCTCCAACGCAAGCGTGGCTCAGCTCCACACAGCTGGGTACAGAAGGGAACTGCTGGAGTACCACAAACCTTACTCGGGGAAACAGACCTGTGGTGGTCCTGGGACGTTCCACCTTGTTCTTCACCTCAAAGCAGGAGATGAAGTAAATGTCGTCGTAACAGGAGGCAAACTAGCCTACACAGACTCTGATGAAATGTACTCCACGTTTAGTGGAGTTCTCCTTTATCCTTCCATTTCCCATGTTTAGGTTTACCTTGAACAGGTGAGAAGGGTAAGATATTCAGAAAAAAATAAGTGTAATAAAATTCAAAGCTTTAATATATTCAGTTTATATATTTGATTTCAGTGATGGGTTTATAGTCTGTACCAAGACCTTTTCCTTGTCCCCTGTTTCCAGAGGTAGCTACAAAAGATGTGTTTCTGTAGCTAAATCAACTCCTTCCCAAGCCCTTGTTTACCTGTACGAGCAGAACAACTGCTTAAACAACAAATATGTTCTCCATAGACATTTCTCCACTGTGCCCTTGTTGTTCCCTATTAAATTACCTTTGCAGTCTCCCTAGATTATCAAATTGTCCCTAGTGTATCAAAGTTTACATCATTGCTGAAGTTTACAGTTGTGGTCAGCTACGTTCACGTTTTCAGTAAAGCAGGGGTGAGAAAGTAAGGTTGTATTGGACGTGATTGATGACTTCTTAGTCCTTGTGTTATTTAATAATATGTTGGGTCAAGTACATAAACAATCTGTTCAATGCAACTGCTAACCAGGGTGGTGCAAAGCCAAATGATACTCATCTGCATCAGTTTTGTTTTCCTTTAAGGGCCAAACACAGTGCTAAGAGACCAGACGAGTGACTCATTCCAGTCAAGTGGAAGCAGCTGTAAGGGGAGAAACTTGCCTGGCCCCAGCTTTCCACTGGGCAGAGGTGAGCCCAAGGTGCAGTTGCTACTGCTGAAAGACTTAAAACAGCTATTTTCAATTGATATGGTAAAAGAGACAATCAGTTAAGTGATTGTCAGTTAAGTGAGACTCAGGCTTGCTGCTTGAAATGAATAAAACAGGTCAGAAAAATCCAAGTCATCTGTGGTTAGGTAGAAAAATGGTAATTTTGAAAAGTTTAAAAAATTTTTTCAAGTTTGTTTTTGGAACTCCTACAGTACTTGCATTAAAAAAGAAAGTATTCTTCTTTGTTGCATTGTCAAAGACAAATCAGAGGAAAACTCAGTGATACAGGAAAATAGTGTTAGCCAATACTGTCAAATGCACAGACCAGCCATGTGCACTGAGCCTTTGTGGTAGCAGCGTCCTGCACAGTGCTTTTGAGTGAAGCTTGTTTCAAGACAGCATTTGCTTATATAGATGAAGCAACTTTCTTTGCTTAAACAGCTAAACACATTTGGGGCAACAGTATTTTATTTGTCATACTAGCCACCTCTCAGTGGAGGTAACAATGATGATGTTTTGGCTCTTTCGAGTAGAGCAGGACCGTGCAGCTGTCACCTATATGCTCTTATATAAACTGATCTTTTTAATAGTCTATTCGTGCTGCATAGAGTCATATTTACTGTAGTGGTTTGTGTAGTATGATTTCCTTCTTACAAGTCTGGAACAGCTTTTACTGTCTTGGAACAAACAATTCCTTTCTGTGAGGGAAGAACTCCCCGTGCTGTAAGCAGCACAGTACGTTTAGCTGAAGCCCTTCCCATCTGAGGAGGTCAGATGAAGACTTACGCCTTTGTTGCTTGATTTTGGAATGGATACTCCCTCATAACTCTGGTTCTAGACGATGAGATAGGGCCTGTCACATCCTGGAAGATGAGCTGCGTTTGAGAAAAGCAGGCGCAAAAAGCTTTCTCTCTGCAGAGGAGCTGTTGAGCCAGTCCCTGTGCAGGCAGCAGTGTGCTGGGGGGGTTGGAGCACGGGAGGGAAACTGCGGGTGGAGTTCCCACTCACCTGGTTTAGGGTGATCTCTTGGCACCTGATTTTTAGAAATGACGGTGTTACTGATAGCAGCAGCTAGGTCTGGCTGTATGTTGTAGCAGGAAGGCTATTGTGTAAGAGCAGCTGTTCGTCAGTAGCCCAAGATACACAGTGGACTTGCACTTCACAGCTTGATAAAGGGAGGGACCCCCTCCCTCCCCACTCTCATTTCCCTGCACATTTGTCTTGACCTGTGCTGGAGCACGAGGCAGTTAGCAACCTTACGCTTGGTCAAGGGGGACTTAGTTTTTCTTTGTCCTCAATCAACAACCCCTTTCTGTCCTGTTTGTCCCTTCAATTTTGAAAGATTGTTTTCTGTGTTTTCAAAAGCCAGTTACATCAACCACTTCTTTTTTTTTTTTTTTTTTTTTAAAAAAAAGTAATTTCTTGTTATGTACAAAAGCCAGAGAGGCACTTTTCCTTTTAGGATATTTTTCACTCTCCTCAAGAAAGCTGTGTTCTCTAAGAAGTTGGCTCCAGACTCTGTGTGACTCAAGTAGTGTTAGATTATTGTTGCCTGTTCTAAAAATGACTCATGGAAACAAACAAAATGAGCTGAGCACTTAGGGAGACCTCGCTGGCAAACACAGCCTTTTCCCCCCCCCCCCCCAAGCTCCAAGTGAGACATTTTTAAGAATCAGTGGTACAACTTTACTGCTAGAGTTGCAGAAGTTCTATCATCCAGTTCTTACCAGAGCACTCCGGTAGATTTCTAAATCCACAAATCTTACCAAGCCCAGTTCCGCCACCAGGACAGGGCCATCTTCTACCAGGAGGTTTCTCCTTGTACCCAGGAGCTGCTGCTGATCCTGGAGACTGTTTGAGCCCTCATAATGCAGCATAACTGGTATTTGTACACAGGTAGAAAGCATTCCTTTGCTACTATAGATTATTAAACTGTGTCATAGCAAGGCTCAATCTCAGCGGTGTATTTTGAGGACACCTTTAGAGGTTTTTCCCATCCACCATCTCTAGCAGCACAGTGGCTAAAGCTGTGACCTTGGACAAGGAGCCTGTGTGTTAGATTCCTGCCTTTGCTGAGGGTGACTTGAACCTTAATTACCACTTCCTTGGTAATTGCTGTAATCAGGGGAGGTGGCTCAGTTCCTCCTGATGAGGTGATTTTCCTGTAGCTTTCAAGGTAGAATATTCACCCAGCTGGGAAGACCACAATGCTGTAGCCCCTGAATAGCAAAGGGGGGGGGGAACCCGACTTCCAGTCTCTGCTCCAGTGAGCGCTCGGGTGAAGCATTCATTAAAGCTGGAAGAGGCTCGAGCACAGACCCGTTCATGGGCCTGCTCAGCTTCAAAGGAAGGAGCAACAGCCCTGCGCCTGAATACCCTGAACCCCCTGACAAAGAATTTACGTCTTTGGTGAGAATCAGGAACAGAACAAGGAAATACCTGCAGTGAAAGGAACATGTCACACTGTGGGTTCATGACTTGGCTACCACATCCAAGAGCATCCACAAGCTCAGATAGGAAGTACTTGTTAACCAAGAATGCCTTGAAAAAAAATAATCCTGTAGGTGTGATCTCTAAGGCAGGTATGGTGCTGGTTTCATAAATCACAGTCCTGCCTTTCAGATCTGCTTTGTAAGTAGCTTTATACTGCCGTGTATGAGGATTGCGAGATTCTTAGGCAAAACAGTATTTGTTGTGCCGGGTGCTCCCATGTCACATCAAAACAGGAAGAAAACCGAACCCTACCAGGTGAAGCTGTACTGGCATGTGTCTGGCGGCCCCTTAGCTGGGCATAAGGCAAGCTGGTCTCTCAGGGACTGTCCAAATATCAAAACCAGCAGAGTCCCAAAGACAGCATCACTCATGAGATGGGCAGATTCCCATAGCCAGGTATTGGCAGGAGAACATCTGAAGACAAGCCAGCACACCAACAACCAAAGAGAGACTTTGCTCTGGCCAAACATGGAAAGTGTATCCTAGAGCAGATATGGGGAAAGGCAACAAAGCGACATGTAAATCAGTCATTTATCCCCAGGAAAGCTTGGAGCAAAGCAGGAATGCCAATTTTCACCACAAAACATGTAAAAAAACTACCTCATTATTTTAATTTGCTATTAAGTCTTTGGAGACAGTGGAGACATTTCTGTGCTGACCACTCAGAGCAATGGGGATTTTCCCCAAAGCAGTGGCGATCTGTGGTCCTTGCAGTGTACTCCAGGTTACTTGCAGCAACTTTGTGCAGTTTAGCTGAGAGACTCGTCAGCTTCGTGAAGCCAACCAGCCATTCAGCCATTCAAGAAAAATGCCGCATAGCCAAGGAAACAGAGTGAGGTGTAAGTGGAAAGTATAGGAAGGCAACTTGAAAAAAAAAGCCGCTCGCCACCCAATGCAGCTTTAAAATGCACTGGGAATACGAGGTAAAGGCCTCCCCAGCTGCAACCAGGATAATCAAATCAGGATTGAATTGTTTCCTGAGGATACATTGTGCATTTGGAAGTGAGTTTTATCTGCTGAATAAGTCTTTGTGTTACAGCACAGCAGTGGATATGGATCTATTTCACCGAAACTACAAATGCATTTGCAAGTCTTAGCTTGGAGATGAGAGGAATATGCTCTCCACCAAGACTTGATCAGCAGGTAGACTTTGGCTGCTAGTTGCTCCTGGATAAAGGCATAGAGTTCAAATTGTCAGGTTACCAGAAATACCTGGGGCTGTGTCCTGTCATCACAAGACAGACTTGTGCTCCAGCCAGCACCAAACCTCCTGCAGACTTCGAGACAAGATGCAGAACAGCTCTGCCAATTATTTGTATATGGGAGACTTCAAAGAACGTCTTGTAACATGTTATGACATAAGCAGGTTTTGGCATTTATCCATTTTGCTATCTTGATTGTGGAAAAAAAGGAACATTGCTATAATTCTTCAGCAAAGAACAGTGTATTTGAGAGTACAGTTCATGGGTGCATGTGTAGGCATACATTCATGGAGAGAGACAGTAATATCCAGGAATGTGAAATCTGTATGATGGAAAACTGCAGATAACGTCCAAATAAAGCCTACCTGTTGTGTGATGTCTTGATGCTTTTTTGCTTTCCAGTGAACACAGCAGCACTGTAAGCCAAAATTTTTGCTGTTTCCTCCATCACCTTTAAAACTGCAGTTTCTGGCTTCTCTGTCAAGCCTGCACGTATATTTTAAGTGTTTACTCAGTGTCAGGCACTGTTACATAGGCTTTGTGGTACAAAAGTTCTCCCAGCTCAGTTCTTACCCATCCTAATTGCTCATTCAGTGCCCTGGTTGCTGGCAAACAGAATGTGATAGGATAGATTTGAGTTGGAAGGGACTTAGAATGATCATCTAGTCCAACTGCCCGACCACCTCAGAGCTGACCAAGTTAAAGCATGTTGTTAAGAGTGTTGTCTAAATGCTTCTTAAACACTGAGAGGTTGGGGCATCGACCACCTCTCTAGGAAGCCTGTTCCAGTGTTTGACCACCCTCTCAGGTAATGCTTCCTACTGTCCAGGCTGAGCCTCCTTAGAAGCAGCTTTGAGTCATTGCCATGTGTTCTATTGCTGGATCCCAGGGAGAAGAGCCCAGCACCTTCCTCTCCATGTCCCCTCCTCAGTAAGCTGTAGAGAGGAAGGGGGTTGCCTCAGCCTCATTCTCTCCAAACTAGACAAGCCCAAAGTCCTCAGCCACTCCTCACAGGACATGCCTTCCAGCCCTTTCACCAGCTTTGTTGCCCTCCTCTGGACACATTCAAGGACCTTCACATCCTTCTTAAATCGTGGGGCCCTGAACTGCACACAGTGCTCAAGGTGAGGCTGCACCAACACTGAACCCAGTGGGATAATCACCTCTTGACCAGCTGGTGATGCTGTGCTTGATGCACCCCAGGAGGCAGTTTGCCCTCTCGGCTGTTGGCTCATATTAGGCCCACCAGCACCCCCAGAGCCCTGTCTGCAGGGCTGCTCTCCAGCCACTCCTCTCCCAATTTATACTTGTGCCTGGCATTACTCCAGGCTAGGTGCAGAATCCAGCATGTCAACTTGTTAAATTTCATGCCACTGATAACTGCCCAAAGCTCCAATCTATCCAAATCCCTCTGCATGGCCTCTTGCTCCTCAATAGAGTTGTCAGCACCTCCTAGTTTGGTATCATCAGCAAACTTGCTAATGATGCATTCAACTCCTGCATCCAGATCAATGATAAATACATTGAACAGAGCTCATCCTAGAATTAAGCCCTGAGGAACACCACTAGTGACCAGTCACCAGCCAGATGCAGCCCCATTCACCACAGCCCTTTGAGCCCTGCGCTTCTGCACAGTGCAGGCTCTGTTGCTTATTCTTGCCAAAACATGTACAGATAAAGTATAATCAGAAGTGGGGAATGTAAGATTAGAGAACTGCAATGTAAGAAAGAGAAGAAAATGGAAGCAGGGAAAGACCAGAACAAAAGAAAGTACTAGGAAGAAAACATGAGGTGCACCAGCTCTCAGTCCTGGGGTAAGCGAGACCAGCGGCCACCCATCCTTAAAGCAGAATTCAGATTAATTTGGACTAAAGATGAACATTCAGTCACAGCTATCTGGCATACTTCCTTACACTCCCAAGGAGGTGGCTTAGCATTGTTTGTAATTATCCCAATGCACAGCTAATTGCACCCTGTTCAAAGCATGGTACAGAAGAGCCATTAACACCAGTCCTCAGTGTCATGCAGCTCAACATCTGGTCTCCCCGAGCCACACTGCTGCCACAGCTGTTTGGCCAGGAGGCCCTCCCACCGCATGCCAGCCTGGGCCCTCAGTCCAGGCTAGCAACCACTTCAGCCATGATTAAAAATACTGGACAGTGTTACAGCGCTGGAGTCTTTCCCCCATTCTTTGCTACAGCCCTCTGCATGATCAGAGGGGTCTTGGGCATGTCTGGTAGGAGGCAGAAACATCACCCAGGATTCAATTAATTTTTCTAAGGTGAGGGGAGATGAGGAAAAGCATCCAGTATCATCATGCTTACAAAACATGTTGCATAGAAGTGGCTGCCCCTGCCAGAGACAGAAGACCCTGACAAGCCCATGCTGCACCCAACAGTGAAACTTCCAGAAGCTCTGAACTGTCTCCTGCTACCTCCCATGCGGCGTGCAGGACATCTCTCCCACAAACCCTTCTGAGCAGCCAGCTGTGTCACAGCTCAGCTTACCACTGGTCCGAGAGCTCGGCCAGCAACTGCAACAAGCTGCGCACAAGCACCTCCCAACCACAATGGTGCAGGGCTGCACAGAGCCTCCCAGGGCCCTCAGTGCACAAACTGTGTGACATAACTCTAGAAATGCACACAGGAAAGTGCCCATTCTTGGAAACTCTGATTCTGGGATTCTATTCTTTACACATGTAGGACTGTTGCTCCAAGACAGAAAAATCCATCCACCAACAAGATTACCCCAGTAGGAGTCCATTAGGGTAATGTGGACACAGGAGAAGCAATGCCAGCTCAGAAATGTTTTTGCAACAGCTCTGAACATTTGGCATATATACAACACGCCACCCTTTTATTGCTTGCACTGGCATAGCTGCTCACTACAACAAGCACATACTGAGACCTAGGTGTGAAAGATGGGCAGTAAAGAGGAGGTGGGGTGAGGAGTCAAGTGCCCCAGGTGTGAAGAGAAAGGTGCCGTGTGTGAGCAGAATCTCAGGGGAAACCCAGCACAAATGCAGGAGATGATAAAACTCTTGGCAGTAAGCTCTGTGTCTGGGCACAAGGAGAGTGAAGGAGTGCGGGGACAACGCACAAATGACACGCTGCAGAAGGATCAGAAGGCACAACACAGGTTACGCTTTCATGCAGATCTGTCATTCTTTTACATGTGACTGAAATGGATGGGTGTTCTAGTGTAGGCTGCTAGTTAGTTGCATTTACCAACAACAACAAGCGACCAGGAAGAATAAATTTCCACGGAAAGCTTGAGGCCCCTTTTTCAAGAAGTTCTCACAATAACTGCCTCAAGATATTGAACAACTCTAATGGAAGACAATACTCTTTGCCTTGAAAGGAAAAAAGTTAACTTTGATGCAATTAGGATAAAACTCCAAATTAGGGCAGATTTATAAGAGCTCAAACTATGCCGTTGCAAGATTTTCTTCAAGGCAGCTTGTGTACCACTGTTCTGAAAAAAGTAAACAGTGTGAGAGAAAGCAAATGTATCATAGTCCTTAGGACAGCAAATTGAATTCCATGTAAAAGATGAATACAATCTAAATAACCGCCCATTTGCTAAATTAGCAATACAAGAATGGAACGCCCAAGTACCAAGTGAAGAAAAATTTTAGTTTAAGTTTGTTTATTGTGATAAACAAATTGTTCTGAACATCAATAAACATTGCACTGAAGTGTGGGTTACTGTACCCACGATAGCCCAGTCTTAACAAAAAAACCACTGTATTGGTATGATCACAGATTTGACAATTTTAAACACACTACCTTATTAAGTGATTGGGTTGCTTAACAATCAAGTATTCCACACCTTCAACATAAAAATGAAACAAGTGATTGAAGAGAGTTTTCTCACCCTCAAAATAAACCAATGTTTTAACTTTCATCTGGAAGTAATTAACACTGTAACAAAATCCCAAACAATTCCAATCTATTCGGGAGAATTTAACTTTGGAAACTGAAACTTCTTCAGGCAAAAGTGACACTTTAAAGGCATCTCAAATTCACTATGCATTTTGGATGTTTCATTATGAATTTGCGTAACAGTCATTTAAATAACTCTCATTCATATGACAGCATTTTCTAGAAGACTTGTATGAAATATCAACATGAAATCTCTTTTGTCTTTACCATAAGCGCATTCAGAGTTTGCTTCAGGAGTTCCATAACAGAGTTGACATAAGTGTTAAAACTTTTCCATCTGAAAAAATGAGTTTTACAAGGAGTATACTGACAACAGGAAGCTAAGGATACATGAGCCAAGATTGCACATGCAACTGTATACTGTTAGGGATGACAGTCCAATCTTTTGAAGTACAAACATGCTTGATACAGTAAAAACAAAAACAAAAAACCAAATGTGTACCACTGAAGTTACTGATCTTTAAATCATTATAGACATGGGTAATGTCCAAGTTACTAACAAGTTTTGAATTGCAACGCTCCTTATTTATTCCCAGATAGGTATCGTTGACTCAGCCTTTGACATGGTTCCAATGCTAAGAGGATCTATCTGCATCTTCAACAACACAGTCTTAACGGGGTGTGCATGTGCCTACAGACATACACACTTAGAAGTTCCTCTTTCACAGAAAGAATGATTTAGCTCGCGCTAATTTTAAATAAGTATAGCACAACTTGTTCTCAAACATTAGTTTCAGGTCACTTCTCTCGACTAAGGTAACAAAGGACAGAATAATGCATCATCCTTTTTTACCTCACTTCATATTAATATGGCAGCACAAGCCCACAGTTTGATAGTAATGAGATGTCTTTTCTGGAGTCAGTAAAGTGCCCAGCAGTCCAAATTACATAGGTATGCAATGACAGGTACAGTGCCCCTATATTCTGTCCCTAAATGGGGTTAACAAACAATCTGAAAAACTTTAAATACAAGGTAGATTTAGAAAAACAAAACAAACCCCCTGCCCTACTCATATCAGAAATACTCAAGAACACTTTTACATTTTATCAAAAAACAAATATCAAAACTATAGCTGTTACAGAGCAAAAAAGCAAAATTTTTAACTAAACAACTTTTTGGACATCCCTATAATGCAAAATAACAGGTTAGCAGAGTGAGGAGCTCTCTACAACCACACAACCTCCCCCTATTCATACCAGCTTAAATTCTATGCATTTGGAGAGCTACCTGATACTTCACACTGCTCATTTACTCAAGTCCCCACCTTAAAATCCACAGCTTATATTTATGACAATCTGAAAAGATGAAATGGAACTGAAGTAAAAAAATTAACCAAATAAAAAAAGTCAACCAAGAAAGATACAGCAAAACCTTCGTAACCATCTGTCCCATTTGGAAAACCATCCCAGTTTCATGAACTGCTTTTATTGTTAGAAAACCTGCGTCATACTAGGGCCACTAAGTTAAGCATGGTAAAGAAAATTTTGACATCCACAAAGGACTGTTTTAGGAGAGGCAGCTTTACTCCCTTTATGTAAAATAGAATCTTTAGATAGAATATTTCATCTTGTAATTAAAATACTTTATTATGCTGGATTCTTATTTATTTGTTTTGAACTATATAAGTGACTTTAAAAGCTCAAATCCCATTGATAGTCAAAGCACTTAGTGATCATGAAAATTTCAGTTTCTAATGAAATCTATGGAATAAAAGGTATGAAAAGGAAAAAATATGGAATGATGTTTGTAAGCTTCTGACAGTAAAAAACAAAACAAAAAAACAGTAAAAGCGAAATATCCTTTAAGTTTAATCCTGTGAAATCCATGTAAACACTGAGTACATTGGTGACAGAATCAAGAATGTGCTGAAACAGTCACAGAAAGTATTGTTCTCACTGTACAAGAACAAGGATGCCTTTCAGTTCACGGACATGCATGGCACACCATGACAGATAGGTATGTTTTCTTTCCCACTCTCATACTACTGCTTTGAAAGAGAGGTTCCATGTTGATTTTGCTTGCTCCCACTCTTTATTTAATGTTTTATAAACACAAGAACACACTAGAGTTTTATAAGGGAGAAAAAAAAGTTTTCATTTATATAGTAATCTAAAAGTTATCCCCCCAAGGTGTTCACCAATTGTCTAGCATTAGCTGGTGTTATATCAGAACTGTGGGTTAAGACTACTCAGCCTGATAAAAAAAAAAAATATATATTTGTCCAGGGGGACAAAAAACCTCTTTTGCAGGTAGTGAAACAGAGAACTCCTTTCCTGTGTTCAGCCCAAGCAGGCTGAAGCAGACAAGCCTGCTCAAGCTGTTCCTGAGAAGAGCAGCCCTGATGCAGGCATTGCAGCAGGTAGCCACACAAATGCCTTCTAAAGATCATCCAACACTTCCTGCACGCTTCCCTGCTCCCAGTGGGAGCTGTGTCCCAGGGGAGAGCTCACCCTGGAGCCTGGTGGAAACTCTGGACATTGTCCCTGGAAGGATCTTTAATGCATGGCCCCAGGAAGTTGGTTTAAGGAGTGATAGAAAAGACTGTGTGCCCAGAAAGCCCAGGATTGATTCTGAATGATTTTTAAATGACTGTAGTCCTTAAGCCCTCTGGGCTGGTGGAATTATACATTCGCGCCACAGATTTGTCTGAAGGAGGTTAAATGCACTAACTCAACTTAAAAAGCAGAACTACCTTTGCCTTCAAGTATTTTTGGAGAAAGAAATACTAGCTTCTTTTATAGCTGATAAACACTAGATTTGGAATGCAATTTGTTCACAGGCTCTGATCTGAACCTGAGGAATGACCAGCATGATGTCTATGAATAACCCAAAACTAAAAAAAAAAAAAAAAAAGAAAAAAAGAAAAAAAGAAAAAAAAGGAAGATTTTATTCTGCTCTGCAGCATTTAACCATTGTCATACCTGGAATCTCACTACTGAGCTGCATTTCCTTCCAGCTACTGAAAACCTGCAATACAGAATTCTGGAAAGACCTGCAGTAAACAATTAAAAAATTAAATACATAATTTTTTTTTAGTATTACAATTCCCTGAATATAATCTGTACATACATTTTACTGGCCTACACAGCATAGACACACATATGCATTATCTCTGTGTTGAAAAAGGAAATAAAAATGCCAGCTCCCCAACTCTTACAGAAATGCTCAAAATTTTTCTTGATGAAAATTCAACATGACATACTGCAGCCTGAAAGCAACAAAAGCCATACAAGTATCTGAAGACAACTTCAATTTTAAAAAGCTCATGAAATAGTTTAAGCATGGCATGTAAAAAAAGTAATAAGCAGAGTTAGTTTAAGCATGAATTGTACAAGCACAGTCTTGTACATGTGACAAAAGGCATATTTACATTTAAAGAGGAATTTTATGTCTTCAGAGTCTGTCAGGCTAGTAACTTCTACACATTTTCTGTATTTTAGCTGAGAAAGAGCACACTGGTCTTAGGTTCTGGCTCCTTTCAAAAACAGCCTAATTGCCCATCTAAACATCAGACCACATTTCTTATTAATAGGTCTGACATTCTATTTGGCAGTTTCCATACACTTTTTGGCTTCATTTTAGAAAATATACTATTAGGATTAATTTAAAAAAAAAAATCTATGTTTACAATAAGGTCTGTATTGATGAAAATGCAAAGTCATAGTTCACTTCAGCATTTAGTTGCCCTGAAGCACTTGGGTACCATGACCAATGACAGGCCAATCTCAAGTGCCTTAGAACAGGCGTATAAGGACAAGCAACAAAGAAACAAACAAAAAACCAAACCCCCCACAAAAAAAATAGACAGTAGCTTTGCATTTTCTTTGTTTTAAACCAACAGAGTTAACATTATTTCTTTAGTAAGACTTATGGTACCAGTATATAAATTAGCATCTTCGTTAAGAAAGTTCTTCACATTTAAACTGGAGTAGCTGAATATGAAATTCCTTTCTAGGTGAGAAGTATTTTTCAGGCCAGGTCATCCATGTTAAGGTCAGGAAGAGGCTCTCTCCAATAGCAAAAGGAGCTGAATTCTGGGCATGGAAATGCAGAACTCTGTTCTTTATTAAGCAATGGGAACACATGTTCCACAAGCTCACTTAGTCTGTAATACCTATATTAAAAAAGAAGAAAGACCATTATTTAACAGTCTAGTCACTGTTCAGCTGTAGCCAAAACGGAGCTTTTAAAGTCTAGACCAGAAAGCTATAGTAAAATAATGCATCACTACTGCAGAAGCAGTTTTCAGTTTTACTTCGCCAGTTTACTTTTTTTTTTTCTTCTCAAAATTTCAGTTAAGTATCCAAAGCTGTAACTCTCTGGCAAATAAGATTTTCGCATGTTGTATGTAATAAGAGATCGAATCATGGTCACAACTGCAATTATTTTGTAATCTCACTTTTAAATACTTTCTTGAGGTAAAATAACAAAAGTGATCTTACGAAGATTTGTTTCCCTTAGTCCGTTCTTGGATCAGTTCACCCTTTGGATTCACAGTAAATATTCTGCAGTCTGGAACTCCCACTTGCATGTAGGCATATACATCCTGCAAAAAGTATGAAAAAAGGCACATGCCTCAACATTTCCTTCCTGAATGTGATATAAAAAACAATTTCTTGAAGGAATGAGAAAAGCTGATCCAAAAAGGGTACAGTTGAACTGTCCCTTAAGAAAAATCCCCTCAAACAACAGCCAAAACCCAAACCAAACCGAACCCAAAAAACATACACCCACCATAACAAAACAATCTCCTTACCCGCAACCCTTAATTCCTGTTCCCAAACCTGGGACCACAAACATGCACAAAATCTATACCATGCAATACCATCCCTTGTGACAATATTTCTCTTAGAATACTCTCTCTCTCTAGCTCAATTACAATAGCTCAAATACAATATCTGCAGACAAAATACAGGAACCATATGATAGGAAAAAGGATTTAAGGTTATAAAGCTGTCAAAAATGCTGAAAAAGAATGAGAGGTTGGGACATATTTAATAAAATCCTGCAAACAGTAACACTTCTTTGTAACTCTTCTCATACAAGCAGTTCTAGTAGTTTTAAGTTATCTGCATGTGGGTTTTCCTGACCAAACCCATAAAAGCACCAGAGTCCCATTTTCTTATTCAAATTTAAATAGACACAAAAAGAAAAGCCTATTTCCTTTGCTACCAAGTATTGTATGCATTTTAACCCTTCAGTTAGAATGGGGCAGACTTACATTGGGCCTGTTTCCAAAAGCAGCATAGAAAGGCTGTTTACTGGGAGCAAATAAATTCTTGATATCATTCAAACATTCGATTTTGAACTTTTCAGGCTTCTTTTCTATTACTTCCCTAAAATAAAATTTCAACAGTCAAATTCTAAATAATGATTTGATAGAGTGTATCCTCCTTCCCCCATTTAGCTGATGTTTATATTCTCATTGCTTCCTGTTCCTAGCGTTGGTAGTTACATAGACATTGGTCAGTAGTTTTCCAAGAATGATACAAGAGACAACAAAACAATAAAACATTCTCTGCTTTCCAACATCCATAGTAAAAAATAGGTGAAAAAATAGAGAATAACCTGTGCCTAGGCTCAGTAAATGGGATGAAATTCCCAGTTGTGAAGACAGTTTGTGAACTGCTTTTATTGTAGATGACCATCTGAATTAGAAGACCAAATCAAGTACATATAAGCTTGTTACAACTCCTGACTCTGATAAGAGTGAGGAGGGCCTATTAGTGACCTTAAGGGAGGCTGCTGTCATTGCTAGCCATGAATCAGCTGTTTATTGTAAAAACCAAATAAAAACAAAAAGACCTTTCCACTATTAGCCCTTCCCATCAAGGACAGGTTCAAAAGATAACTGAGCTGAACCATAGCTAAACTCCATATTACTTTAACTGCCATGGAGCACTTCCAATATCAGAAGATCATTTAGTATGACTGTCCATATTCCCCAGCTTTTTTTCTTTTCCCTCTATCTTGTGTAGCAGCACTGCACTACGCTCCTTGCTGCTATACTTGAAAAGACAAAATTGTACTGATAAAAAGAAAACGTAATAGTAATCAGTCATGGACTAGAACAATGAAGAAAAGGGAAAATAAGCTGCTCTATGACTGATATTTTGTGTTTTGTAGCCACTTCTAACATGACCACTGAAGAAGAAGCATACTACAAGTGAAATTCAGACAAAACAAATATCTTATAAATGATCACTAGAGGGACATCAGGGGTCATGGCAAGTCTAGCACAGAGTGGAATGTTTGGTTACAGCTATAATGGTCAGCATGACAAATCTTTTTAACCTGCTTGTTTCTCTGAGATGTGGAGGGAACGGATGTCTGAAATCTCACATACTTACCTATGAAAGGCAGAAAACAAACTGCTGGGGGACAACATGAGAGGGCCTCTGGGGAGAATGGTTCCTTTGTCATTCACCCAGTGTAGATATCCTCGGGTCATATCTGCCATCCCAATGGCACGGGCAGAACAGTACAGAAACTTGTAGCCATTTCTAGAAAAGAATTAGCAACTTAGTTCATATTCCTGCTGAAGATGTTCTTTGTCAACATACGTATACACTTATGGCAACGTCCAGGGGCACCAGTTTAGGTATTGACTTGTTGCAGTGCTCTGCACACACACAAGAAAAAGCCTGTTCCACTGTCAAAAAGATCTGCAAGGCATGTAGTAGTTTAAATACATGACTCAATCAAAACTGAGACACAGGAAGTGCAAAAAGAACAGCGATGACAATACTCAGATTATACAATTAGATGGAGTAGACACTTTTTAAGTAAGTGTCACATTGGTTTTATCTGGCTCTTTTAACCCCAGCTGTAGGATGACAGCAATTATTTAAATTATCTGCATCACATAACACTGGATGCCAAGATCTCCTCTCTTGGTTGTTGATTTTTGTCAGGTTGTTAGCAAAATTTGCAGTGTAGAGTGAAGGACTGATAATGAGACACATTAATCAAGCCTCTAAATTTTTCCTGCAGACTCTGTATGTTCATCTATTATACACATTTGTATGCAGTTATTGCATGCACAAAGGGCTTTGAGTGTTTGTGTGTATTTTCAAAGATCTGATTCAATTTGACAAATAATTCCAAAATTGCCCTTCTGTTATGCACAGAATAGCCTGAACTTTGTTTTGTCTCTGATGGACTGCAAGGGGCCACAGATTAAATTTAGCTCTATGTAACAGAGCGAAGATTGATAAAAGATTCCAAGACCTCAAACATTTTGGGGGAAGAAAGACTACTGAACTTACAAACAAAGAAAAAAACTGATTATTTTAAGTGAACCATGAAATGTTTAACAGCTGGTCATCTAATGTTTTACTGAACTTCAGCAGCTTATGTCGGAAGCGCAACAAAGTAACAGAAAACTTGAGCCAGGCCACCAACCATCCCTTTCTGGCAGTGGCAAACTGTTAATTACTCTTGTTCAGTACATTAAATCTATCCTAAGGAGCACTCACTTTAGTTTGGTACCAAACACATTAAACCACTAAATATTTATGCACTGGAAGAACAGTATTTAGGTTTGAACTTACACTCTACCATGTTTGTAATAGGCTTTGTGATAAACTTGAGTTGGTGGAAACAGACAATGTACATGACTGAGAAGCTATTGCTATTATGGTTCTCTTGTGTAGTTACAACAATACTACACACAGTTTTTTAAGCACTAAAGTGCCAAATCAAACATTTGAGAAGGGAATTAGGTAGAAGTAGTGGCTTCCATTCCTGTAAAAGTATACATCTGGGGAAAAAAACCCAAACAAACAACACTTAGTTTGGCTTGTGAATTACTGAGGTAATTCACTTGCCAATATTCAGACCAACAAATTGTAATAGATTGCATAATTATTAACAACAATCCAATTACCTGCCCATTAATTCCCAAATTCCAGAAAACCCTTATTGCTTCATAGCTTACATACTCACTCATTTATGGAATGATAGAGTTTTGCAATGCCCTGATGAGTCCAGTCCTTGCCAAGCTGAGGGAGAATCTGTCCTAAAGCATCAGACCTAAAAGCAGAATCAGAGACAGCTGATACTAAGTCTATGAGTTTTGTTAAAGACAACCACTAATGAATATACAGTTTATAATGAATTTTATTTATTTACAGAAATGTCTCTGCGGAAGGTCCTAACCATTTCAAAAGAGAATTAGTAACTACTCCAGACAGAGCCATTAAGTGGGGCAATAGAGCACAGTCAGTTTCCAAGTTAACCTATGTCCGGTAAACCTGGAGAAGTCTAACTGAAACGGCAATAGTCAAATGGTAAACATTATCACCCTTGCATTATTCTTTTAAAAGATCATTTCTAGTTTGCTGTAAATGCAAGTACAAATTAAAATCAAAGCAACAAGTGTTTTTCATGACTGTTAATGAACATCCTTTAATAGTCTTCTTAAATCAACTTTATCTAATTTTGAAAAGCACCATAGTATTAATAAAGCAAGATAAAAATATCAAAGAAAATGTAAAAAAAGATACTTACTTGGTTATTGTTCCATCAATGTCTGATATGATGATTTTATCATTCCAATTCCAGAGATATATTGTTCCTGCACAACGGCAAGTCCCTTGGTACTGGGTTGTAATACTAAATACAACATCATTAGGGCCATCTCTGAGCTTCAACTTTGCCTTTAGAATAAATCAAAACAATTGAAAATATGAATAGTCCTCACTATAACATTTTACAATCATAAATGAGCTACAGAGAATGGCTCATATATTCTTCCTTGTCTATTTTGACTAACTCATCAAAAAGTGAACCATGGCTTAACACTGGCAGTTGTGCTGGTAAAGTCCGTTTTGAACTCTG